>PVIH01008542.1:0-89887 GCA_004025045.1 Sigmodon hispidus
AAAGAGCACGCCCACACTCACACACATACACACTAATTATACCACTATTAAAGAGCACGCCCACACTCACACACATACGCACTAATTATACACTATTAAAGAGCACGCCCACACTCACACACATACACACTAATTATACCACTATTAAAGAGCACGCCCACACTCACACACATACACACTAATTATACCACTATTAAAGAGCACGCCCACACTCACACACATACACACTAATTATACCACTATTAAAGAGCACGCCCACACTCACACACATACACACTAATTATACCACTATTAAAGAGCATCTAAAAAAACAAAAAAGGAAGACACTGGTAAAAGTAGAGCTGATGGATTTTTTTTTTTAATGTGAATTCTAAATGCAAGCATTTGAGACCCTGGATCTGTCCATACTTGAAATCCCAGAAACTTTAGATATATAAACTATTGGGCTTAAGGCAATTTAAAGAAGATGTCAATTATTATCAAACCCAGAATTTTGACAAGTACATCAATAGGTATGTAGCGTTTAGTAACTTTCTACATGGAACATAAATACATTTTCAACTATAATATAAAACAAGGTCATACACAGAAAAGGAAATTGTTAAATCTCATTGAATATTCCTTGCCCAGAAATGTTGGTTAGATTCAGGTCTGAGACTATTCCAATAATAGAAGAGAAGAACCATCAAAAAAATACTTATATTCTTTCAAAATATTGTTTTATTAAAAAAACATAAAACCTTTCAGTAATTAAATTAGATTTGGCAAACATATGGAAACTGGAAATGTATGTCTGTTATCATAGGACATTAGAATAAACTCTCTACTCTACTTTCCACTCCTTCTACAAAAATCACACATGTTCCTTTCCTCAAACCCCAGACACAAACAAACTCACACATTCTATTTTCCTGCAAGTAGAAGTCACTGGCAGAACTGGGTGGTGGTGACCAAAGCCTTTAATCCCAGCACTCAAGAGGCAGAGGCAGGTGAATCTCTGTGAGTTCGAGGGCAGTGTGGTTGAGAGTTCCAGGACAGCCAGGAACACAGAGAAACCCTGTCTCACCCTCACCCCCCACCAAAAATCATTGCAGTGGTTTTATAGTTTGTTTCCTTTATTCATGTTTCCTTTGAAAGTTATCTTTGGCAAAGATAAGCCACAGGCATTCTAGCCACAGGCATTCTTACACAAATGTGTTCAAGCCAAATGATATCAGATGAGTGTTCTAAAAAGATTAAAAAAAAATTATATGCACACATATAAATATTTATTATTGACTCTGTGCTACTGATACCATTTTTGGCCTACAGATTTGTTTTTTGATTTCTAAAAATCCAAATAAAATAAAAAACAAACATTGTATGACTCCAGAAATGCTGCCTCCTTAAGTGATGACTTTTCTATTTTTTTTTTTAAAGATCTACCCATTTATCATGTATACAAAAGAGGGTACCAGATGTCATCATAGATGGTTGTGAGCCACCATGTGGCTACTGGGAATTGAACTTAGGACCTCTGTCAGAACAGTCAGTGCTCTTAACCTCTGAGCCATCTATCCAGCCTGACTTTTCTTTTTTTCTTAAAGTATTAGTAATTTCTAATAAAGAACTTTATCAGGTATCATGGTAACTTAATTTATCAAAAAGGACATTAATTTTCCCCTCCCCCAGGACCTAATGCAGTTTTATTTCTGGCTAAAGAAAATTAAACTAGCTGTGGGGGGGGGGGGCGCTCTTCCTTTGACATCCCAGGAAAACAGATTTTAATTCAGACATGAGTTCCCACAATGCATCAAGAACTTGGGTTTTGTGGGAGGGCACCTGGGTTTATATCTCAGTATTTCCAGATATTAGTTACATGACTCGGGGCTTTTAATCCCATTAGTCTTAGTTTCTCATCAATAATACAGAGGTTAAAATAATATAACTACCACAGCAAGTGATATTTACAAACCAAGTTAAGAGCAATAAAGCACATCTCTGATACATAGCAGTTATATATTAAACATCTTCCTTTAATACAAAACTTTTCATAAAAATGATTTTCAACAATGATATTTTCAATTTTTAGTTGAATCAAAAAAAAAAAACAACACAAGTCCTTTGAAAATGTTTACTTGTTAATCTTCTTTTGGGGGGGGGTGAGGGGAGAGTCAAACTTTTTTTTGTATTTGCTAGGTTGGCCTTAAACTGCCTTTGTAGCCCAGGCAAGCCCCAAATTTACATTGTTTCTGCCTCGACCTTCTGAATATGTATCACCACATCCAGCTATCCCTAAACTAATCACTAGTGATTTTGGGAGAAAGGGAGGAGTGAGACAGACTCACTCTGTAGCCTTGGCTGGCCTGGAACTCATTATGTATACCAGGATAGCCCCAAACGTGTGCTTGCATCTCCTAAGTGCTGTGATGAAAGGCTTTCACCACTACTCCCCGATACATTGGCTTTTAAAAATTAAAGTTACTAGTATATTTGGCAAAATGTGTCAATTTCTTTAAGTTTTCCAAAATGGGCCAACTTGAAATGAAAATTGATTAATGCAAACTTCTTCAAGATTTAGTAGGATTAAGAATATAAGTACTTTAACACACATCAAACCCATACCATATAACTATGTAGCTAAATTAACTTGAGCTATTTAAGTGGCCTCACTCTAGCTGTGGCTGGACCTAGCTCAGGTTGGCCTTGAAATCACAGAAATCTGTTTGTCTCATCTCCCAAGTGCTGGAATTAAAAGTGTGCCACCAACCAAGACTTAAGTGGTACCTGGCAGAAGTGATATTCCTAAGAAGTATTTATTGAGCCTTCCCAATCTCTATAAAGTTAGATTATCACCTTTATCAGCTAACAAAATATCTAAGTTAAATAGCACATGATACCAGGTAGGAGTGGCGCATTCCTTTAATTGGAGCATTCAGGAAGCAGAGGCAGGTGAATCTCTGAGTTCAAGACCAGCCTGGTCTACAGAGCAAGTTCCGAAATAGTCAGGGCTACAAAGAGAAACCCTGTCTGGAAAAAAAAACAAATGAACAAAAAGGGCACAGGCTGAAAAATCCTGGTAAAAATGCTATCCAGAAATATTTTTGAACACATTTTCTTTTAAAAGCTCTAAGTTTTAAACACAATTATAACAATCTTACTGATTATAAAAGACAGAAAATAGAAACAATACCCGTTTTAGCTGCTGTTCTTTTAAGCTTCTTACTGTTCTTGCAGGTTCAGAAATGAAGTTTTTATAGTTTTCACATATATTGATCCGAGACTGGGCTACCTGCATTGTTCCCTCAAGAAAAGATTTCCAAACAGGATACATACTCCTAAATTCAAAGAATGACAGAAAAGTATTAGGCAGGAAAAGTAAAGGGAAAAAACTGGCTAGGTTTTTGGTCACTAGCAGTGACAGAATGACTATTCTATTCCTCTCTGTACAGTTATCTTATGCCGTCTTCTATGGAATATTTTATCACATGTGCCCTGATTAATCTATTTTGCTCATGAGTAGGGAATTATATTATTAATAATGGAGTAAAAAGAACACAAACATTATAACTTGAGACAAAATAAAATTATAAAATAAATTAGTAATGTGGACTTTCAATGTTATTGCCAACTTGTATTACTTCATTATGGGTAGTTTCCAATTTTACAGATAAGGTGAACAAGGCTCAGACTCAAGAGAATAACTAAGTCACTCAAGAATATGATAGTACTGAAATAAAGATGACGGCTAGATACTTTTAAAAGCAAATTATCTTTCAGCTACACTGTCTTATGTAAACCCACTTAGTTAGAAAAACTGTAACAAAATCTCTATGTGCCTGAGATGCCTATTTTGTCTTAAAATACACACACACACACACACACACACACACACACACACACACACACAAAACCAGTGGTGGTGCTCTACATCTGTCCCTGCTGTAACATGCCTGGCCAGCATCACAAGGTGCTCTGAAGGTGCTTCACACAAACCCCACACTTTGCCTCATACTATGCTAAGAAACTCTTGGTGAAGTCATATTCATTCATCTTTTGCTTTTTCTAGTCAACTTCCTTTTCAAACCATTTTTTTTCCCTAACTTACCAAAAGCTTCAATCGGTTCCAGAGTTTTCTTCTATTATGTTTTATAACATAAGAATAAATAGCATTTAGTTTTTTAAATGAGAAACACTGAAAGTGATTAATATATTTTAATTTTATTTTCTAAATTTCCCTCATATTTAAAAGAATTTTTCTACTACATTGACAGAATTATACAACACATAAAATATAAACTGATGATACTATTAAGGTAGAAAAACTCAAGCTAGTTCAAGGTCAGGCTAGTCTAAATGGCAATTTCCTAGTCAGTCAAAGAACAATAATACAACCCTGTCTCAAAAAGTCAAACCAAACCAAAACAAACAACAAACAAAAAATTAATAAAACAATGATTTCCAACCAATGAGTCTTAAATATTACTCCATATAGTATACTCAACTGGTTTAAATATGACCATATATTTAGGTCAAAATATACCACTTACCTCTTTGTAAGATTCAATGTATTACATAAGAATAAAATGATGGGTAGACTTAATACAGCAAAACTTGTGTCTTGCATGGCCTCGCTGTCTGACAACTGTCAGGACTCATAATATCATGCAGTCAAATAGCTAATATTTTCCCTCAGCACTTAGGGAAAAAAAAATTCAGTACTATCCTTAACAGTTATAAGTTCATCCTTCAACATAAACTGTATGAAAAAAAATGGAGATAGAGAAATCATGGTATAAAAAGGAGAGATGGAGAATGAAATCCATGAACTATGTTTTTCCCTTAGTGTACAGTCCTTTCCCCTGGTTCCCTACTATTCACAATTCAAATTTCATTTTAAACAAACTTCCCTACATGGTCACTACCATGCCAACCTTGAGGCTCAACCAAACAACCCACCTCTGTTAGCTATTCATGGCTCCAGCATTTTTCCTTCAAAAAATATTTTATACCCTGGCATGGTAGCATACACCTTTAATGCCAGCGTGAGAGGAGCAGGCAGATCTCTGTTGGAAATTACAAAGATACACCACCATGCTTGGCTCAAGTTCAAATTCAAGCAGCATAATCATGTAGCATAACTCACACATTTTTAGTGCCCTGACTTACTAATAAAAAGATGAAAACACCAAACTTTCAGGATATTACTCTCGATGGCTCACTCTGCCTCACTGTTTTTTGCTGATTCCTCTTTACCTTCCAACCCAATAAATGCTGGAGTGTTCCAGAGTCTATCCAGTTTCTCTTGTATAAATTTAGCCGGGCTCATGCTTTAAATACCATCACTATGCTTATAATTTCTGAACTTTTAAGATCTTTCCACTGGACTTCCCTAACCTTAAACTACTGATTGAATATACATTAGATATTTATAAGCACTGTATACTATACTACCATGCCCAAGAACAAATTCTTGATTTTCCTAGACATGGTTCTGGCAGTCTATTTAATCTCACAGATGGTTACTGAAACACTGTTTTTTTTCTCTCATAGCTCACAAATGTCTCATCAAGGAATTTTGTCTGCTTGAATTTACAAAACAGAATCTGATTACTAATGATCTCCTTCACTGTCCCCATCTGTTTTTAATCATTATAATCTTGTGCCTGCATGTAAGTCTCCTAACTGACCTCTGCCTCTCTGTCCTGTCCCTATAAAACACAGTGGCTACTTCAATGTAAACATCATAAAACTAGCAGAATTTATTGTCAGACAGTATCAGTATCAACTTCCTTGTTATGGTATTATACAATAGAGACACGGGATGTTACCATTGAGGGACTTGAGTAAAGAATAGAGTGTTGAATTACATCTAAGTTATGAAGTATTACTGATCTTACTGCGTTTACTGTTTAAAAATGGAGCTTACTGTTTAAAAAAATGACACCATGAAATTTGCAGATAAATGGATGGAACTACAAAAAAATCATCCTAAGTGAGGAAACTCAGACCCAGAAAGATAAATATAGCATGTATTCACTTATAAAGTAACATTAGAAGTTAAGTAAATGATAACCAAGCTACAATCCATAGACCCAGAGAGGTTATATAAAGAAGAAGGGTCTAGAGGGAGTTCAGGGAAATCCCTGAGTAGGGGAAATAAAATGGATTTTTATGGGTGAATTGGGGGCAGGTAAGGGGGAGATAAGTGCAAGGATAGACAGCTGGAATATGGAGTGTACCTAAGGGACTGTAGAGAAACGTAGTGCAGGGGACACTTCCTGAGACCTTTGAGGTGATCCTAACGAGAACTCCTAGCAATGGGTTATACGGAGTCTCAGCTGGCCATCTCTTATAGTCAGGTGAGGCGTCCAGTGGTGGAAACTGGTTGCATTCAACTGAGTTATTGGCCAAGGGGGTTCCATGGAAATCCTCAAACAACCCAGGCTATTGGGAAAAACAAAAAGTTGCTCTCCTAAAACTGACAATAGAGTCTCACTGCCAAAGAAAAAGGAAAAAAAATCACCCACTTAATTCACTGAAGAGGGAGAGGTTGAGCTGGTGCCTACACTGACACCTCATCCCTATGGTCTAATCTCTTTGGTGCAGGAAAGTACTTTGCAGGCTACCAAAACAGAAACATGGACACCAACCCAACCACAAAACCTTTGAGCTAAAATGTGTACTGCCGGCAAAATACACTGGGGCAAAGATGGCACAGAACTTGTAGGAATCCAACCAATGTCTGATTTGACTTAATGCCCACCTCATGAGAATAAACCCATACTCAACACTGCTTGGGTAACCAAGAACCAGAGACTAGATAAATCCAGGGTAAAACCAAACACTACTGGTCATAAATAAATAAATAAATACATATAACACATACATATATAAACAAACGAATAAATGATTCCTGATGATACTCTGCTATACTCATAATATCAGTCAGTGCCTTATTTCAGTCTACATCAGAGAGGCTTCGTACAGCAGTAGATGGGAACAGATGCAGAGACCCACAGACATGTGGAGAAAGAGTCTAAATGGGAGGGTTCCATCAAATGCCTTGCCTCAGAGCTTCTGTTCAGGAAACTGCATAGAAGAGAAGTCGAAAGATTGCAAGAGACAGGGGCAATGAAGGACACCAGAACAAGATCCTCTAAATCAACTAAGCGAGATGCAGAGACTGAAGCAGCAAGCATAGTGTCTACGTGGGTCTGCAACCAGGCCCTCTGTGTATATATTTCTAATAGCTGTTAGCTTAGTGTTTTTATGGGATTCCTAACTATGAGAACAAGTGGTTCTCTGACTCTTGTACCTGATGGATTGCTGTGTCCAACTTTGATATAAAAGTTTTTGTTTTATATTTTATTTTGTCATGTTTGGTTGTTATCTCTTAGAAACCTGTTCTTTTCTTTTTCTTAAAAAAAACATTTATTTTTATTTTATGTACAGTGGTGTTTTGCCCTGAAGCTAGAGTTACAGACAGTTGTGAGCTGCCACGTGGGTGCTGG
This sequence comes from Sigmodon hispidus, assembly GCA_004025045.1. Taxonomy (NCBI): domain Eukaryota; kingdom Metazoa; phylum Chordata; class Mammalia; order Rodentia; family Cricetidae; genus Sigmodon; species Sigmodon hispidus. The sequence continues at coordinate 7,494 of PVIH01008542.1, forward strand.
GAATTGAACCCAGGTCCTCTGGAAGAGCAGTCAGTGATCTTAACCACTGAGCCATCTCTCCAGCCCCACCTGTTGTTTTCTAATGAGAGATAGAAAGGGAATGGATCTGGATGGGAGAGGAGGTGGGAGGAAATAAGAGGAATCGAGAAGGGAAAATTTAATCAGAATATATTGTATGAGAAAAGAATCTATTTTCAACTAGAAATTAATTATTAGTTAAAATTTAACAAAGAAAGCCATTGACCTTTTCAATGTCTAGAAATACATGTCCTACACATGGTAAATTCACAAGATTAACTTACACAGTAAGGGAGAATAAGGAGCAGGAAGTGTTTAGACTTGTAAATATTCATGTATTACTGTTCCTGACAAGAGAAAAGGAGATTATCCTAAAGAAGACCAATATGCAGCCTGACCTACCAACTCAGCTACCACCCAGACACACATCCCAGGGCTTTGAGTTGGCATTCTGACATCTACCCCATCTGTGATTGGCTGGAGCACATTAAAAAACTGGTCCTGTTAGATCTTCATGATTCAGGGCAACAGCAAGACATCCAAGAAGAGTTTCAGTGAGGGTCTGTTATTAATAGTACACCAAAGCCAGAGGTTTTGAACCTGATCAACAACACATTACACAATGAACATTTGCAAGGAAAGGTGTTTGGACAAAAGGGTAGACTGACTATACACAGTAGTTCCCAATGCCACTAAGACAAGTTAGAAGACGACAGAGGAGTGAAGTGGCTTTTGCTTGTTTTTTCATTAATCTTTTTTTGTTTCTATCCTATCTTTATTATTTCTTTTTTAGTTTTTCTTGTAGGAGACACTAAAGGTGAAGGGTGGATATGGAAGAACTAGGAAAGGAATGAGATTGAGTGCATGATATGAAATTCCCAAAGAATCAATAAAAATTATGTTAATTAGGAAAAAACCCAAAAAATAAAGAACTGCAGCAAAACTGAAGCTGAGACACCCCAGGGCAGACAATGAGAGACAAGAGAGAAATCTGCTGCAGATAAGACAAGAGTAATTTGCAACCAGGCCTTTTTGTGGCTTTGAATATGGTAAATAGAAATTTAAATTTCTCTGTTGGCAAGGATAAAAGCAAAAGATTTTTAAATAGTTGAGTAGTGGAAGGCCTACTTTACAAAGACATGAGACAGTCAGGATGAAAGGGCAAGATGGTTGTTGCACTGCCACAAATGGAATGTGAAAGAAAGTAATCACTGCAGAGAAGGGCAGCTACTTAACATTTCAGAAAAGAGAAGATAAAATCTAGAGAAGCAAAAGACATCGAGTTTTTGTTCTCTAGGCTGAAACATATTTTCTAACAAAAAGGTCAGTGCCAATTTACAGACAATATTTATTTATGGTATATGTATGCTTTGTCTACATGTCTGTCTGCACATCAGAAGAGGGCATTTGATCCCAAAGGACTTCAGTTACAGGCAGCTGTGAACTGACATATGGATGCCAGGAATCGAACCCAGGACCTCTGAAAGAGTAGCCAGTGCTTAATATTTAAAACCAGAATTGGGGGCTGGAGAGATGGCTCAGCGGTTAAGAGCACTGACTCTTCTTCCAGAGGTCCTGAGTTCAATTCCAAGCACTCACATGGCAGCTCACAACTGTCTGTAGTTCCAGTTCCCAGTATCAGGCAAACACCAAGGCAAATAAAATATATAAATAAAGGTTTTTAAAACAAAACAAAACAAAAAAAAAAAAAAACAAAAACCAGAATTGGTGAGGGAAATGTCTAGAAAGCTGAGGAGAGAACTGAAAAGCACTAACAGCGAAAGTACAGAAAACCTACCTGTAAAGATTACAAAAATTTCTCCCAGAGATATTAGCACCAAAGTCTAGTTTTCAGGTCAATGGGGTGGTTTCACAGCATTAACAGCACATGGATCATCAGAGTGGCAAATGAAATAAAGGACCAATCAGGCATGCTGATGATAATAAATTACTCCATTAATAGACAAGAGTAATTTCAAATAACATTTGAAAAAAATATATTGATTAATTAATAGAGAAGAGTAATTTTAAATGACATTTGAAAAAAATATATGGATTAATTAATAGAGAAGAGTAATTTTAAATAACATTTGAAGAAAAATATACGGATTAAAAACTTATGGTAGACAATTTCCAATATCACCATTTTAAATGTACTAAATCTCTATCCAGAATTTTCTTCTCTGAAAAATTTACTCCACAGACATAGTCTTACTGTCAGAGTGTACAAAGATGTATTTGTGAGCAGAGGCGATATATTCATTATAGTAATATTTATAATAGTAATTAACTACCAACAGGGAAATGAATAACAGACATGAATCATTCATACTCAAACATTAAAATAACCATTAAAAAGAATGAACACTGCTGTGAAAGGCTGTCTAAGATAGATTTTGTGCATGTGTAGACATATACACATTTGCTGGCAAAGAAACATCTTTGTATACAAGAATTCTAGTCTTGTTAAAAAGAACAAAGCTGGGTGCTGGAGAGATGGCTCAGAGGTTAACAGCACTGGCTGTTCTTCCAGAGGTCCTGAGTTCAATTCCCAGAAACCACATGATGGCTCACAACCAATATCACGGCATCTGAGGCCCTCTTCTGTATGCTGTATACGTAATAAATGAATGAATGAATGAATGAATGAATGAATAAATTTAAAAAAGAACAAAGCTGTAAATATTATGGTCATAAATAAATACCATAGGAAAAGAAAAGGTATAAGAAAAAACTACATGCTTCTTACAGCAATTACTCTAGGAAATAGAATGTTAGTGGGTGATAAATGGGAAAGAAGAGGCTAGACTTTTTTTTTTTTTTTTTTTTAAACTTTATTTATTTATTTTATTTATTTGCCTGGAACTGGAACTACAGACAGTTGTTAGCTGCCATGTGGGTGCTGGGAATCGAACCCGGGTCCTCTGGAAGAGCAGACGGTGCTCTTAACCGCTGAGCCATCTCTCCAGCCCCGAGGCTAGACTTTTTACGGTATAGTCTTCTATACTATTTAGCTAATAATAATCAGATATTACTTTGATAAGAACTTTTAAACTAAATCCAACTATAAATTAACTAAATTAAATAGGAAACTGAAATTGCTAAAACCAAATAAGCTTCAAATAAATAAAAATAAAAGTCCCCCAGCTTCACTCTCTTAGAAACCTATGAAATCTCCCCACAACCTCATTTTTACTACAATTTTCATGATTCAAATGAAGATAAATGAGGAATTATTAAGTTTTATATTTTGGGCATTTTTGTGTTACCTCTACCTTGTACTGGGACTGTGGTGTTAGTCATAAGCTTTTCTTCTAGCATTCTTCAAAGCCTCTGTTACCTTCTGAATAAAAATATAAACCCCAAGGCATGATCATCAAAACCCTTTATGATGCTTACTTACATATTCTCCACACCCACAGCCAAGTTTACCCTCCAACCTACGCATTTCACACTAGCCATCCTGAACTTTTACTGTTACCCAATACAGTATTTTCTTATGCGCTACACCTTCAAGATGTTACTTTTGCTCAAATTCCCTTCACCAAGTTATCTGCCTGGCAAAATCTTGCACATTCCTTAAGATTAGGTGCTTTATAAGTCAAGATTTTTCTGTCATATACACCTCTACTACTTCTAATTTGCCAACTGTTTATAGTGGCTACTTTCTGCGAGCTCCTGAAATAGAGACACCATTTATCTTTCAAGGTCTTTAACCCTAAAGCCTATTTTAACAGCTAACATACTATGCAAAATAAAGATAATTATATTTTCCTCACTGTGATTTTAATAATCACAAACATGAATAAAGTTCTTGCAAGGTGTCTGGCATTTAGTAACTATTGACTTAAAACACCTCTTACAATAAAGTTTTATAAATCTGCCTGAGAGCATAGTCATTCCCTTCCTTACTTAGTAAGCAAACTCCTGAATTTTAAACCAACTAGAATATCCTTCATTCATAACTTGCAATCCTGTATCAGCAACACAGATTCTTCACACCAGTACTACAGAGCCTGTTTACTAACTACTGGGCTTTTATTTTATCTATTTCTTTTATTTAGATTTGATCCCTCTATCTCTTTCCCCTCAGATGAATTGTTTATCTACTGTTAAGTCCATAAGAAAAATCTCTATTTTTATTTCCTATTTTACTTTCCTATTAAAATTATACCATCTATTATTTTGTAGCTATGGAAGCTGAAGTCTCGCAATGTAAATAACTTTTGGGAATTTCTTCTAAAATTCCATTTTCTAGCCCCATTCTTTTTGGGAGGAAGGAGTCTGAGACAGGATTTCTCTGTGTAACAACTCAGCTGTCCTGGAATCTGATGTAGAACAGACTGGTCTCGAATTCACAGAGATCGTGCTGGGATTAAAGTTTTACTCCAATACGATTTGGCTCTAGCCTCATTCTTAAAAATGCTATAATAATGTCAATCTTCACCTACATTTCAGTTGCATGCTTTCTGACTCAAGCTTTAAACTGGATATTTTATACCGCAATCTTAACTACTCAATTTTCTTCCAATTGTTCACTGGAATTGGTCTTAAATTCCAAAAAGATGGTAAGTGCTGAGTCGTTTGACTTGTCTACCTCCCAAACTAAGGGCATCCCTGAGCACAAAGACTAATATTTTCAAATTCTGATTCCTCAAGGCATCAAAGTCTAAATAAAACCACAAGATATTAGTAGGTTACTGAAGACAAAATTTGTCTTCTGCTCTCACTGGCCTTTTTTAAAAAGTTTCGTGTGGGGGGCTGGAGAGATGGCTCAGAGGTTAAGGGCACTGACTGTTCTCCCAGAGGTCCTGAGTTCAATTCCCAGCAACCACATGGTGGCTCACAACCATCTATAATGACATCTGGTGCCCTCTTCTGTATGCTATCAGCATAATAAATAAATAAATCTTAAAAAAAAAAGTTTCATGTGGAACATGAACTGGTGAGCTTTTATATACCCTCTTATATACATATATTTCTAATGTAAGTATCATGCTACATACAAAGTACTTCTCATTATTTAAAAACTCATTCACAAAGATTTCAATTTACAAAATTAAAGATTTATTTGAAACAAGTCAATAAGCATGATAGCAGTGTAATCTTGTTTCGTTACTATTTCAACAATGTTCTATTTTCATAGACTCATAAGAAAACAATCTGTTTCTCTATTCTTTCAACTTCACATGGGAAAATATAATTTTGGATTAACATACATTGAAATATTATAATTTACAAAGCTTATTCATGTTTTGGGAATATAATTTTAAAAATAATTATGTCTTAAAATATAGGCAAAGAGAGAAGCAATCCTTTTAAAACCTGGAGTGTTATATTATCTAACTGTAATAGGCATCTGAGTAAAACCACTGGAAGGAAGGAAAGAAGGAAAAGAAACTGGAGTCCTGACTCACTCTATACAAAGTACAAGGCATGCAAGCGTGAGAACTAAGTTCAGTCCTCAGCATCTACATATAAAAACAAAAAACTGAGTGTAGTGGCATGTACTTACGATCCCAGCACTGGGGAGATCAAGAAAAGATGTTCCCTAGGGCTTGTGGGCCAACCAGCCTAGCCTAACTGGCAAACTACAGGCCCAGTAAGAGACGCTGTATTAAAAAAACAAGTTGATGGTACCAAACAAATGATATCTGAAGTTCACGTCTGGCCTGCATGTGCATGCACACCATACACACACACACACACAGACACACACACACACACACCAATTAATAAGTTACCTGTAATCATTCCGATCCTCACTTTTTATTCCAGGCCAATCTCTCTTCAGATATTGACTAGCCAACTTCTGGATACCCTGTTAAAAATACATATAAAGATGAGAAAAGTAGGACTTAAATGATATCATTTCTTATCACCAAAAGTATTTGACCAACCACACAGCTGGCATCTCAGGCTTTCACTGTTATTTGGCTGAGGCATGGGCCACATTTCTAAATTCCAGTAACTAAACTCTTAAATAACAGGAAAGAAAATATATCTATCCATATACCATCCAGTACATAGCAAGAACTAAAGCTCCTTTGAATCTTATGTTCTTTCTGAACTTGGCAATAGTAGGATTTCACTATTTCCGGGTACTATGTATTGTGAGAACTCCTCTTAACTACAATCTCCAGTATTTCCACTTAACATCACTTATGCTCTGGGAAACCAAAGTGGTAAGTCTTCATTGGCTAAATGTCAGTATTTTTCTCATTTCTATACCTTGTTTATGTTGTTCTATCACATGAAATGTCTTCCTACCATCTTGCAATCATACCTGCCAAATTCTTACCTCCCTTTCTTTTAAAGATTCTTGTATTTCCTAAACAAAACATAAGTATAAGCAAAAAAAGCACAATTTTAATGCATAAGTATTTCATTTCACTCTGCTAAAATAATTTGTTATTCCTTATTTGCAAATTAAAATTCTACATGAGTTAAACTATCCTTTGAAACTATTTGGCTCTCCTGAGATACAGTTCTTAATGGAAAAACAGGATATTTGATTGATCAGTTCTGAACCATTATAAACTATTATTTTAAACAATAAATGTATTTTTTAATTTAAGAAAAATTTTAATCATTTTACATAACAACTCCAGATCCCCCTCCCATCCCTCCTCCCACTTTCCCCCACCCCTCCTTTGAAAGGGTGAGTCAGCAAACGTTCAGTTGAGGCAGCACCAAGCCCCTTCACACTGCATCAAGACTGAGCAAGGCATCCCATCATAAGTAATGGGCTCCAAAAAGCGAACTCATACACCAGGAATAGATCCTGATCCCACTACCAGGGGTCCCTCAAACAGACCAAGCTACATAACTGTCTCCAGTATGAAGAGGGCCTAGTCTGGTTACATGCAGGCTCCACAGCTGTTGGTCTAAAGTTGGTTGAGTTCCCACGAGCTTGGTTCAGTTGTCTCTATAAATTTCCCCATTATGATCTTGACACAAATACCACCCACTCCCCTAATATAATCCCTCCTCCCTCTCTTGACTGGACTCTGCGAGTTTGGCCTGGTGCTTTGGCTGTGGACCTCTCCATCTGCATAATGGATGTGTATTAATTAATTGCAGTGAATATATGGTCTGTAGAAAGTCCTCCAAACTGGCTCCATTATCATGACCCAACAGATTTGACTATCCTTTGTTTTCTTTTCCAGTTCCTGGCCCAGACCCAAAATAGGTTAGTTTTCCATGGATTCCTGAGAAACTAGAGTTCTTTAAGCTAAGTATGTCCTTATTTTTTTTTCTGTCTTTTTAACCAGTGTCTACACCTGCATTCACTTACTGTCACATAATACTATTTATTCGTAATCCTCATACCCTGTTACTATCTTATTTTTTTCTACTTAATTATCTATTTATTTTTATTTTTAAAAAGTATTATATACATAGGCTATGACAGGTTAACATTTAGTTGATGCTAAAATATATACTCACTACATAAATAAGTGTCATTCATATTACTCTAAATCTTGTGTATAATATCAATCTTTTGTGTTTTTGTCATTGTAGACTTAAGATGTTTGGATCAAAATATCTATGATCCTTAATTTTAATATAGGAAAAAATGGTATTATAACTACTAATTTTAATTACAAATAAGTTCCTCAGTAAAATTAGTCAAATGTGTATACCCCCATGACTGAAAGAGATTATGTTTGTGTTTCAAAGCAATGAAAAAAAAAATCCCAGGATTTATTTCATACTGCACATTAATTTTTTAAAAGTTGAACTAAGTCAAGATCCCTGAGTTAAAAGAAATAAGACGTATACAACATAAAATGCCAAGCAACATGCAGATTACTAGAGGGAAAAAAAAGTAATATAAATACCCAAATAAGAACAGATGATGTAACATAAATTATATGGTCATGATTTGATTTTCAGCTTAATTAACTCTAAAGTGTTTGCAGAACATTTCACAAAGAACATGGTCTAAGAAATGAGCCTCTTAAGAGAAAGAAAAGGACAGAATGACAGCACTGTTTATACAGAAGAAATAAACTGTTTAACAAGAATCTTCACACTTTTCCTTAACACTGTAAGACTTAACTTTCAAAACCACAAAGAAAAAGAAAAGGTTATAATGTTCACATTTTACCTAAAGTGATATAGTTCATAGGCAGTTAAATGCAAGCCAGGCTGGTGGTAGACACCTGTAACCCCAGTACTTGAGAAACAGAGGCAGAAAAGTCCCCATAAGTTTGAGTGTTGTACAAAGCAAATTCCAGGCCAGTAACAAAGTGGCAAGTTAAGTTTGAACTAGAATCCAAAATTCTCTAGAGTTTTATAAAAAGACATTTAAAGTAGATTTTTCCTAGTTCTAAAAAATTATCACATTAATTTGTTAATTTTTTGTGCATTCTAAATCACAAAGCAGTTCCTAGAGCTTGAAACCACAAAGCTGAACTGTATTAAACTGAATGAACCTTTCACAGATGAGTTGAGGGATTCATAAACTGGACAAACAGTGAGATCTCTGGATGAAAGACTGTATTCAAGTTAGTTCAAAGAGGCAGGAATCATCACTTCTATGTGCTCTATGCAGCTGTTCAAGATCTAATCTGCCTAGATACTCAGAAACACTCCATGGCCAATATCAGTAAGGTCCTAAATAACACTGCATGCCTCTGAGGACATTTTTATACACTTATTAACTAGTTTACCTTCTAAATCATGCTTAAAGCTACATCCGATAGATAAATGGTCTGTTTCAAAGAAAATTATCCACACTAATTAATTTGCTAAGGAAAATTAAATTATGGCTTACTATCTTTAAAAGGTTTTTCTTCAGTCACTCCCCTGGCCCATGGGGAGTACTGGTCCATTAGTCATATATTAATTTACATTGACTTGAACATCAGATACAAAAAGTTCCTTTGACTAACAATATAATCCCCATTAAAGCAGTGACTTCCATAAAAATGTAGTACTATCAGACAGCCTTTGGAACATCCAATGACACCCTATTCCAAGTTCTTAAAAAGCTGTCAGTGTCTGATATAAGACTTGCTTTGTTTTACCATTCAATAACACTTGCTGTATTTCCCTAACAAGTGAAAAAATACAAAGACAGCCACTGTTAAGTAGACATTGGGAAAGGGACTGATAGTTTAACCTTTGGCCCATTCAAGACAGCAAGCTGAGCAGGGGTGTGCTCCTGGCTCTCCCAAAGACATTCTGTATGTAGCCATTCTTTCCACAGCACAGAATAAAATTAAAACTTAAATTTTACTAAATGATTGACATTAGGTAGCTTTTTAAAAACATTCAAAAACAACGTTCTTTTTAATTTTTTTTTTTTTTGTTAATTTTTTCCCAGTCCCACCACAGGTTCCCCTCCATTCTGTCCCACAATCCACTCCTCGTCCTTTCTCTTCAGAAAAGGGAAGGTCTCCCATGAATATCAACCAACCTCCTTTCCTATTAAGGCTAGACAAGGCAACCAGGTAGAAGGAAAGGATCCTAAAAGCCAGCAAAAGATTCAGAGACAGCCCCTGCCTCCACAGTTCCACAAGAAGACCAAGCTACACAACTGTAACTCATGTGCAGAGGGCCTAGACTAGTCATTAGCAGGCTCCTTGGCTGTTGGTTCAGTCTTATGAGCCCAGGTTAGTTGATTCTGTGAGTTTTCTTTTGGTGTTCTAGACCCCTCTGGCTCCCATGATCTTCCCTACCTCATTTCCACAGGATATCCCTGAGGTCAGCCTAATGTTTGGCTGTGGGTCTGCATTTGTTCTCATCAGTTGCTAGGTGAAGCCTCTCTGATGACAACTGGGCTACTATAGCAGAATATCATAATTCATTTCATTGATCTTATTTATTTATTTATTTTTGTGCCAGCCATGTTTGGTTCTAGCCCAGGTCTCTGGATTATTCAGCCTCTGGGTCCTGGCCTTCCAGGAAATGTCAGGAATGGGCCTCTCATGGTATGGATCTCAAAATGAACTCAAAGAACAGATAAAGAAAATGTGGTAAATTGACACAATTTAGTATCACTCATCTGTTAAAACTCAATGACATCATGAAATTTGCTGACAAATAGATGGGAGTAGAAAAGACCATTCTGAGTAAGTAACCCAGGCTCAGAAAGAAAAACATGGTATGTACTCCTCCTAAGTGGATATTAGTATAAAGTAAAAGGATAACCATACTACAATTCACAGACCCAAAGAAACTAAGTAACTCAAGGGGGATGCATGAATCTCATTGTGAAGGGGAAATAGACTAGACATCACAGGTGGACAGGGCGAGAAATTTGGATGAAAAGTGGGTTTGGGAACAAGAGAGATCAAGTGTGTGTGGGGGGGAGGGGATGGAAGGAGAGAGTACCTGGAAAGATAATATTCTTTATATGCTATGCCTTATATGACAGAATTCCCAATGTTACATAAATGATCTTTTAAAATTAAGTACACTGCTGTATAAAAGGTGTGATGACAGCCTTTACATACTCTCACATCATTTTAATAGTAAAAAAGAACTTTAATCCCTCTCTTTTAAATTTACTTTCATGGCTGCTAGAAATTTAACCCAGATCCTCCTCTGTAAGAGTGGCAAATGCTCTTAACTACTAAGCCATCTCTCTAGCCCACAATTCTTTTTCAATTTTTTGTTTTTAAAAGCAAGGTTTCACTGTGTAGCCCTGACTAACTTAGAACTCTCTGTAGATTGGGCTGAGCGGGAACCTATAGAGATGTGCCTGCCTCTGTCTCCTGAGTGCTAGGACTAAAGTAGGGTACCATGACAGCACTCTAACCCTACTCTGCAAGGAAAAGTTTAAACGCTTATTGTTGTTGTTTAAAGACAATAACAATTGAATTTAAGTAATTATGAAAATAGACATAAATTCACCAGTAAGGATAGAGAATTAGGAGGCAAAAAATCCGTAACTCTTTAAAACAATATTTCTACAAATCAATCCTAATGATTTTGGAGAACAATACTCCTAGTAGAAATTAAACAACAAAAAATAAAAAGAAGTATACCCTATTTGATAAGGCTTTGGTCCAATTGCCAAATAATAACAACTCTGCAATGTGTTATACAGATAGAAGAATTAAATAAATAAATACACAGAACACAGATTATAGAAGCCATGTTATTTGAAAGAGAAAGTTACAATAAGCAAGAGGGGAAATATGGAACAAATTAATTTAGAAAGGTGAATTAGAGTAGGAGGCATCTAAATCAAAATGTACATAACATAATTACAAAGCTAGATATGTAATATGTGAGAAGCAAAAAAACACATAGATGTACATATGTAAGTACTAAAAAACATGTCTCCTAGCTGACTGAAGTCAGCTGAGAAGTCCAAGAAGCAATAACAGCAAAGCAGCACTCATTATATATCCACTGTTAAGAGCTTGGTTTCCAATACAATTTTCCAGTAAGAAGAATCTGGGTTCCTTACAAAGACTGACTTCCAGAGCTAGGGTAGGAAATATACCAGGTGCTCCTCAAATATCTTATGTGCCTTAGTACATAAGAAAAGGCAACACACATATACACAATAGAGAGGCATGTCAACAGGACCCAGGAGTCAACAGCAGGCTTCCTATCAGCTAAGAATGCAGTAATTTGGAGCTAGAGAAATGGTTCAATGGTTAGGGCACTGACTGGTCTTCTAGAAGACCTAGGTTCAATTCCCATTACCCACAAGGCATAAAAAACACTGACTGAAATATTGTCACAGACCAATAAAGGGACCAAGAACTAAATGCAATGTTGATAGACAAGAAGGATATGAGGGAACAAAAGCAAACTAGTGTTATCTAGGTGTGTAGAGAATCTTTACGGGGATGTGCTAATGTTGATTGTGAGAAATGTATCATAACAATGCTAACATGTGATACAGAAATCTGGGGAAGATATGTGTATTACTTTCATATTTTTTCTTTCTAGTAAATTCAAAACTACTCTAAAAAAATCGCTTTTAGGCCTTATTATAAAATTTCTGGATTTTCCACACCAACGACTTGTTACTTTGGGTTTTTTATATTCTTTTTAATATTCTTTTTAACTATTAGAATATGCTATTAGAGAGTATTATTCTTCAGTTTATGTGTGTGGACATGTACAGATTTACTGGTACCAAGTAAAAACTCAAACTGAATGTAACAGAGCTCTAGTATTTTTAAATACGTTAAGGTATTTCAATGGGTCCTATAGGATTTCTGTCTTAATCTTTTCTTTCTTTCCTGTTTTTAAGGTAAGGTCCCAGGTGGTTTGAATGAGAATGGCCCTTACATTTTTGAACTGTTTGGCTCCCAGTTGATAGACTATTTAGGAAGGATTAGGAGATGTGGCTTTGTTTGAAGAGGTACTTACTTGTATCACTAGGGGTAGGCTAACAAGTTTCAAAAGCCCATGGTAGGCAGGCCAGTTTCCTACCTCCTTCCCTCCCCCTCTCTCTGCCTGAAATTGACAGACCTTTAAAGAACTCCTCGGACACCACACCTGCCTGCCTACAGTTGTGCTTCTTGCTGTGGTGATGGTGGACTAAGCCTCTGTTCTGAGTCTGCAAGCAAGATTCCAATTATAGTGTTACTTTTATACACTGCCTTGGGCCTATTGTCTCTTCACAGCTACAGAACAGTAACTAAGACAAGTCCCATGTAGCCCAGGCTGGCCTCAAACTCACCACAGAGTGAAAGATGAACTTGAACTCTTCCTGCCTCCACATCCTAAGTGTTGGGACTATACGCATATGCTACTGTGTTCAGTTCTATGCAGTCTAGGATCAAACCAAAGGGTCTGTGCAAGGCCTCTATCAGTCAAGCCATCTCCCCAGCTCTGGTATTCTCTTTTCTAATAAAAAATTTTAAAGCAGTAAAGTTGGAAAAACATAAATATCAGCACGTGTAACACTCAGATGCAATGATTAACAAAGTATTGACAGTTAAGAATTTGAACAGATGAGTAATTAAGAACCAAATACAGATCATCTTGAATTAGAGCTTTTTTGTGATTCTAATTAAAGTTTCTCCATTTCAAAATATTATTAGTAAAGATTTTCTGAAAGTCACACAATATAACAGTCAAAACATACATGTATATGTACTCTGCTAAATAACTGGTTTTGCTTGGGGTTTATATTTTTGGTGCGTTTTTGTTTCCTTGATTGCTTTTTTTTTTTTTTTTTAATTTATTTTGATTTATTTAGAAAATAAAGTCCTTTTATCCCCCCACGTGTCCCCTTGCTCTCCCTCTTTTCTCCCTCGCAATCCCTCCTGGTCAGCCTTCAGCCTCCCTCCTCCCCATCCCTCTCATCCCCTCCCCAAAAAGGGCAAGAGGTCCCAAGGTGAATCAGCTCAGCATCCACTCCAAGCAGGTTCAATTTCCTCATCCTAATATCAAGACTGCGTTAGGTGTTCCTCTGGAGGGAATGGGCTTCAAAGTGCCAGTCCACACATGGAAACACAGTCTGATTCCCTCCACACACAAGGCTCCACATACTGCCCATATCAGTTGCCTATCCTTAGAGGGCCTAGTTCCTTTTCTTGAAGGTTCCTCAGTGGCTGTTCTTAATTCAGTGAGCTCCCCCAAAGACCAGCCGGCTATCACTGTAAGGAATTTTCCTCATAAGCCCTGTCCCCTTGCTCATATAGACTCTCCTTCCCTGCTCTCAGCTGGACCACTGCTCAGCCACGTATCTCTCTGCCTCTATCTCTATTCATTGTTGGATGTAAGTTATGTGACGGCACTTGAAGTGGTTATTCATTTGATTATAGGGGAAGTCCTCTCTAGGCAACACTTTCACTATTGATTGGAGACCTAGGCAGTGACATCCTTGTTTTTTAAGGCAGAGATTTTATATGACCCAGGCTGGCCTTGAACTCACTATTCAGTCCAAGCAGGCCTTAGAATTCTTATCCTCCTGCCTCAGTTTCCCAAGTGTGGAAATTACAGGCACAAATCATCATATATAGCTTATGCTAAGTAACATATCAAATGAATATATATATATATACATCACTAGATATATAGATATCCCTTGTGTTTCGGCTTAAAAAGTATGTATACTTTTTATAATGCCACTGACAACACAAGTATATTATTTAGAATCTATTTAATAAAAGACATTCTCTTTTTAAGGAGTCACAGAGCTATATCATTAAATGGTGAATAATAAGCACCAGTTATTTAATTACTTAAGTTTTCTTCAATCTTATCCTTGATAAGGAAATATTCTTCCTATAGAAAAAAATCTACAATGAAAATATTATTCAAACTTTAATCAGAAGAAAACTTTATAGACTTGAAAATACCAATTTAGCTTTCTTCTAAGAATAATAATTATATAATCATGGGCCTCTGATTTTTTTTTTTTAATTCTTTCTTTACATTTTGTAAATTTTCTTTCCAAAGTGCTAGAAGCTGTTGGAAGAGGGGTTTGCAATATTTTCAGTTGTAATCATCTCCTGCAACTTGGCAAATGGTTAAAGACTAAATCTGACCCAGTTTCTTAAAACATTACCAAGACTGGAATTAGCACTTTCTTAGAATGCTTAAGGTCCTAGCTTCTATCCTTAGCATTTGGAAGAGAAAAAAAAATTATCAACTGGAAAAACACAAAGTATAGCTTCTAGCTTTTAGTATAAAATGTCCAAAAAATTTAGATTCTTCAGAATATTAAAAGTCAGCAAACATCCTCAAAACATTATCATTTAAAACGTCTCCTAAATTTAACATGCTATTTTCAGGGTGAAGAGTAGATGAAAGCATCTGTCACAAGGTTTTTATTGGGAGAGAAATAATTTGGCTTCTGTTGTTTTCAAGCAATAAAAACTGTTACACTAGTCAGCAAGACTGAGCTACCCACTGATGTCAAAGACAGCTGTAAAAGCAGTTCCTTCTCAAAAGCAGAAGCTGGAATGTATTTAATCAGCAAGCAAATAGTATCTCATGTGCTTCAACATAGCCATCTGGTAAATTAAAGTAGAAATTCAGGAAAAATAAATGTGTCTGAATAGTTAAAGCAAAGGACAGCCATTCCTTCACCTTCCTTATTGAATAGGCACATATACAACTAATTACTGGAACTAATATCTGAGAATTTACTGTATATGAGATGCTCTCACTTCTTTGTAAACTTCTATAATCATTATCTAAAGTAGTAAACAAAAGTTTTAAAAAGTTAATTTACATCAGAACACCCAGCTAGTTAAGTATATGATCAAATCTAGGTCATTTTTCAAAGTTTAAAGTACTTCCAGACTACTCAATTCAATCAGATAAAATCATGCATGCTGTTTCAAATCACTATACATTGACAGCTATAAATAAGTTCTTTAAAAAACAGAACTTCACAATCTTTGCTCAGTAAATAGTTGATGAATTAATTCATTCCTTACTTTGGTGAACAATTACACATAGCCAACTATAAAATTAATAGCCTTTATTTTTCAGAACACAGAAATTAAACATAAGTACAAGGTTCCCAATCAGCTGTTTGTACCAGTTTTGATTTTTAAAATTTTTCCTTACTATGATGCATTTGTTACTATTAATAAAATATCAGCACATTATTAACTAAAGTTCATGGTCTGCATTACTGTTTACTATTTATGATAAACCATTCTATTAGTTTTGAAAAGTGGACAACATCGTACGTATATCCACCACTACTTTGTCAGTTCCTTACTCTAAAACCTCCTGGTGCCTCCGTTCCTGCCTCACCCACATCATCTCTTCCAATCACTGACTTTTACTATCTATATAATTTTGCTTTATCATTGTGTATTCGCAATCACATAGAATAGCTTTTTTTTCTATTAGAATCTTTTACTTGATTATTATGAGATTATAAAATTCCTGTGTCTTTTAATGGCTTAATTGTTCATTGATTTACCAGTTTTCTATCTACTCACCTATGGAAAGATATCTAAGCTGTTTATAAGTTTTGGAAATTATAAACAAAAAGGGTACAAATAGTTATGTGCAAAATTTTTGTTTGAATATATGTTTTTAAAACATTTGGCTTCAATGCAAAGGCTCATCACTGCTAATCATATAACAAAGCTTTTGTTTCCAAAAATGGCAGTGCCATCCTGTATTCCTACTGGCAACAGGGTACTCCTGTCTCTCCACACCCTAGCAGCATTTAGTATTCTCACTCTTTGGGAATTCGCCTGGCTCATTGGTAATTTCCTAGTGACATAATGCTGAGCATCTTTGCTTGCTCATCTGCCAATTTAATGATATCTTTTCAGCAAAAGTGTTTGCTCCAGTCTTTTGCTCACTTTCAATGGGATGTGCTTTAGTTAGGGTTACTACTACTTTGATGAAAACACCATGACTAAAAGCAACTTAAGAGAAAAGGTTGATTTCATTCACAGTTCCATATAACAGTTTATCATCAAAAGAAGTATAAGGGCAAGAACTCAAGCAGGACAAGAACTTAGAAGCAAAAGCTGATGCTGAAGCCAAGGAGGAATACTATTTACTGGCTTGATCCTCACTGCTTGCTCAGCTTGCTTTCTTTTAAAACCCGGGACCAACAGCTCAAGGCCAGAACCACTCACAATGGGCTGGGCCTTGTCCATTAATTGCTAATTAAGAAAATGTTCTACAGGTCTGCTTATAGTACAATCTTTTCTAAATTTTTTTTTATTTTTATTTTATGTGAATCAGTGTTTTCCCTGTATGTATAACTGTGTAAGGGTGTCAGATCTTCAAATTACAGTTGTCAGCTGTCATGTGGATGCTGGAAATTAAACTCAGGACCTCCAGAAGAATAGTCAGTGCTCTGAACCTCTGAGCCATCTCTCCAGCCCCAAGCACAATCTTATGGAGATATGTACACAATAACTACAGAGCTCCCTCTTCTCAGATGACTATAGCTTGTGTAAGGTTGGCATAAAACTTGCCAGCACAGAATATTCTGTTATCAATCAGTTTTAAGAATTCCTCCCATATTACGATACACATAATTTTCTTGCAAATATTTTCTGCAGTTCTGTTTTCTCTTAACAATGTCACTTGCAAAGCAGCTATCACTTAATGTCTATTTTTAACACTGAGTTCTTATTAACCAGTGAAGGGGTCTTTAAGACCCCAAAATCACATTAATCTAAGATAATGAAAATTCTTATGATACAAAAACATTTTAGTGTTACTCGTTTTAAAAGAAAAATCACTTATCATGTAACAAATGCAAATAAAAATAAAAATTTCAAAGACATTAGTAAATGCTGGAGAGGTTGCGGAGCAAGGGGGAACACTCCTCCATTGTTGGTGGGAGTGTAAGCTTGTTCAGCCACTTTGGAATGCAGTATGGCGGTTTCTCAGAAAATTGAGAATCAATCTCCCCAAGGACCCAGCAATACCACTTCTCGGTGTGTACCCTAAAGATGCACATTCACACTCCAAAGGCATTAGCTCAACTATGTTCATAGCAGCATTATATGTAATAGCAAGAACCTGGAAACAACCTAGATGTCCCTCAACTGAAGAATGGATTAACAAACTGTGGTACATCTACACAATGGAGTACTATTCAGCATTAATGAAAAATGATATCCTAAAATTCACAGGCAAATGGATGGATTTGGAGAATATCCTCCTGAGCGAGATATCACAAACCCAGAAAAATAAGCAGGGGATGTACTCACTCATTAGTGGACTCTAAACAAACAAACGAACAAGAAAAAAGCAAAGCATTCCCAAGCTGCAAACCACAACCACTGTACTGCTTGGGATCAGAAACACCTTGGATCCCACTTCCCCTAGAGGAACACCTGAGTCAGTCCTGAGGTTGGGGTGAGAAAACTGGATCTGCCAGGAGTGGAGACTGAACTAAACAATATTGGGACAGTGGGACCTTGGGACCACCTGCCACCTGCCCAAGGGCGGGGGGGGGGGGGGTTTGAGGATGGGAAGTTGTGGAGAAGAGAGAATGACCTGATGTGTTGGGAGGGGGAAAGGACCTTGAATAAGGATATACAGGGCAGAAAGTGTGACTTCTTTGTTCATAATAATAATAAAAAAAAGAGAGTACAAATTTCCTGCAAAATTTTAAACTGCATTTACATAAAGGTTAAAGCTAATTTTTTAAAATGTCTTTTTAAAAAGAAAGACTACCTTAGCTAGGTGTGGTGGCATTAATGTACAGATCTCAGAATTTGGAGGCAGAGGCAGGTGGGTGTCTGAGTTAAAAGTTAGCTTAATCCACATAATGAGTTCCAGGACAGTCATGGCTATACAGAGACTCTGTAACAAAAAATAAAACAAACACAAATAACTACTTTAAATCCAAGCACTCAAGAAGCAGAGGCAAGTGAATTATTTGTGTGAGGCCAGCCTGGTCTAAACTGCATAGACTAGTCAAGTTCCAGGCCAGACAGGGTGGAGAAAGTCATTAAAACCGTCAGGCAGAAGATCTAAGTGAACTTCGTTGGTAAAGAGGTAAATATTTTTTGTCTTTGGTGAGGGCTGGTTTTTTTGATAAAGGGCTTCTCTGTGGAAGCACCCTGGCTGTCCTGGAACTCACTCTATATACCAGGCTGGCTCAAAGACCCACTTGTCTCTGTGCTACGATTAAAAGCATGCACCACCACGAGCAGCCTTTTTGTTTGCCTGACTGTTTTTTAAATATTACTCATTCTTTAAAAAGCACTGTTTAGGCTTACAACATACAACCTAAATAATGACTCACAAAAATATTACGAATATGAAAAGCAAATATCAAAGCCTGAGCTTATACTAACAAGGATCAAAGTTCCTACTTTTATAGAAGTATCTCAAGTTAGAAACCACATCAATAAAATATAACATCTTAAAACAGACTAAAGAGAGAAAGTCACCAAGGCATCAACCTTTTTCAGACTGTATGTCCTTGACTGCTCAAGTTTTTCAACTTTGATAAATGAATTACAAAACAGTATGCATTTTATTTACTGAAGATCAGATAAATTCTGACAAACTAGGAAGTATGAATAATAAATGAAAGTCACTTTTTTTTAAGTTGTACTTGCTCCATCATCAGCCCTTTTTAGCTATAAAAAGATTACTGTACTTATTTATTTGATGTGGAAGTATGCATGCATGTGTGCACATACCACACAGTGCAGCTATGAAGGTAGAATATCAACTTCCAGAGTTGGTTCTCTCCTCCCATCATGTGGGTCCCACAGAACAAGCTCAGGTTCTCAAGCTTAGTGGAAAATGCTCTCACCCCCTGAGTCATCTTGCCTGACCTGTCCTTGTATTTTACAAACAAGGTGGCCTCAAATTTAAGATCCTCCTGCTGCTAGAGCCCCAGTGCTGGGATTGATTACAGGGGTGCACCAAATGAAGATGCTCTGAGTGCAAAGTACCACCAGAAATTTTAAAGCAAATATTCAAGATCACTGCCATGTAGCTGAAGTAACTGTTACTTGTTGATTAGACTGCTGCAGTAGGGATAAGATGCTCACAATTTAACAAGGTTCACAAGTGATTCCAAGTAGCTATTACTGAGAATCTCTGACACACTGGTTAATTACAAAGACATACATACATAGGTTGAACTTTAAGTTCATCTACTTGTCTTGACCTTGCATTTCCTTATGTCAAAAATAAAAGCAGTAATAGACCAGCTTCAATGATGCTGAAGTAATTAAATGTGGAATATACCTTTACACTGTGTGAATATATGTTGCTGTGATTGGTTTAATAAAGAAGCTGAATGGCCAATAGCTAGACAGGATAGTTAGGAGAAGAGCTAAACAGAGAATGCTGGGAAAAAGAGCAGAGTCAGAGAAGTCAAAAGCAGACACAGAGAGAAGATGGCTTGTCTTACTGGGAAAAGGTATCAAGACACATGGCAGAGCACAGAAAAGAAATATAGGTTAATTTAAATGTAAGAGTTAGCTATAACAAGCCTGAGCTATCAACCAAGCATTTATAATTAATATGAAGCCTCTGTGTGGTTACTTGGGAGCAGCTTGAGGAGCAGAAACTTCTGGCTAAAATTAAATGAGTTAGGGTGAGGAGGAAAGGCACAGGCTGAGTGAGACAAAGCATTGCAAGCATATATGTGCTCAAGGCTTTCATTCAAGTATTGCCTGAGCATTTTCAACTATTTGCTAATATTATTTTAAGTACTAGACACTGCTGAATGTCCACTATTCTTTAAAAATTTGTTAAAATAAGAATAGTCAAATACTGATATGAACAGATACTAACAGATGCTACACTTGATCTTAACCATCTGAACTACATAGATAGTTGAAGGGTAGCCTGAGCTACAGAGTGAGACCCTGTATCAAAAATATAAAGGACAAGAATATGCCTTAGCAGTTGAGAATTTGCCTATTATGTGCAAGATAACCATTTCAGGTCCAATGTAGACTACACATGAGTTCCATAAAAAGAAAGAGGGACAAGAAGAGAGAAGAAAAGAGGAAGACAGACAGGTAGGCAGGTATCATTGTCTCACATTATAATTAAGGTTATAAGCAACTTACAAAAATCAATAGTATCTCTGTTCTGTGTGTTTGCTTAAGCATGCATTATTAGAGCCACTTTCAATATGAATTTTATATTCCCAATTATAATTTTAACTGTTAAGTTTGTATGAAAGCTTAATTTATTAGAAAATATCATCTGTAAACCTTCTTTACATGGTCACAAGAAAACAGTTGTACATGGCAACATACAAAAGCAATCCACAGCATAGATACCACTAAAACTCATCCATATATATAATCATCTTTGTACATACACAACAAGTGTGAGCATCCTATATTGGAGACCACTGGTTAAGGTTACAGAGTTTACCCTCAAAGTTGATTTGTATACTAAATGTGAACTTGAGCTATCTACTTGATTTCAGCTTTAATTTCATTATCTATAAAATAAAGATAATACTTCCAGTTAGCAAAAGGATAAACTATTTTATATTTAGACAATAAAATATCTGGCACGAGAAAGAAACCAACTAACAAGTCATTAAATGACATGAGATCATTAAATGTAAAATGAATAAGCAAATAAAATAACCTGAAACTGCAACATATTATATAATTTCAATTATACGGCATTCTGGATAAATGGAAAACTATGGTGACAATAAAAGAATCAATAGTTGAAGGGATGAGGGAATAAAGAAAAACTAACAGTACAGGAGTATTTTAAGGGCAGCAAACGCATTATTATGACATATAATGTAGCATGCATAGCATTATATATTTATCAAAATCCACAGAATGTACTATACCAAGAGTAAACTCCAGTGTATCACAAACTGAATAGCTATGATGTGACAAGTTCACACAGGTAGCAAATGTATCACTCAGGTACAGGATGTTAACAGGAGGGAACACTGTACATGTGAGACAAGGGAAATATGAGAATTCTTCTACACATCCTGCTCAATTTGACTATGATCATAAAATTATTCTAGAATCTAAGTCTACTAAGAAAAAAAAATGGGGCTGGAGAGACAGCTCAGTGGCTAAAAACATGTATTGCTCTTTCAAAGAACTGGAGTTCATCTGGTGGCTCACAATGGACTGGGAGAAGAGACAGCTTCTTCTGGCCTCCTTGGGTATTCACACACATGTGACATTACAGTAAAATAAAAATAAATCTTAAAAAATAAATATTAATTAATATATCTTCCAAAGCTGTTATAACTCTCATTTGTAAAACACCTAATGCACATTCTGCTAAAGGCACTTGATAATATCTTAGCAGTATTCAATTTTTCACTCAATGAATATTTAATGAAAGCTAAGATAAAAAATGATTACTATCATGTCCATACAAAAATTTTGGTAAGTTGGTTTTTTTAAAGTTTATTAACTTATTGTTTACTTATTTCAAAATGAGAATCTATTAGTTACAAGTTAATGTTAATAATAAATTCAATTCAATGGTTATTATGTATAAGAAATATGAGAGTTTGTCACATACACTAATAAAATAAATGGGAGACTGGGGAAATGGTGTAGTCTGTAAAGTGCTTGTCACATAAGAATGAGGGCTTGCACCCACACAGATCCCCAGAATCCTTATAAAAGTAGGCATGACTGTACAGATCTATCACCCTAGCACTGGGAAGGGAAGAAATTGGACAGACAGATCCCTGAGCCTCATCATCAGTCTAGTCAATCAGTGAGCTCCAAGGTCAATGAAATCAAGTAATAAGATACAGAACACGAGAGAAGCACTCAATATCAACCTCTGGCCTTCATATACATGAATTTTTACAGGGTGTATAAGTGCACACACACAAAAGTAAAACAAAATAAACTCCATGTGCATGTGTATATTTATCACAAACTGGATGTAGAAGAGTAACAGAAACTTCTTACTAGCAATATGTGCTCTAGTAAGTAAAAATCCTCCTAAATTCTTGTCTGAATTTTACCAAAGGAAATGAACTTATTACCATTTCAGGACTTTAGGCATTTTTTTTTTCCTTACTTGGGTGTTTAAGTTTCTCACATAAGTGCAGTAGGCTGTTGGAAAACATTAGCTATCACTTGAAATTTATAGAAGGAAGAACATAAGTCATTTTCAAAGTTTCTTTTAAAATTATCACATCCCTAGTTAATATTCATGAGGATAATTTCACAAAAGTAGTTTCAAAACTAAAGCAGAGGAACATGGCTATATATAGTTATATCAGTGGAAGAGAAGAAATTTCTCAACCCTTAAAATAGAGAAATTAGGCCCAATGGAAAGGTTTCTTAAATAGCAATTTTATAGTATTTTAACCAAATTATTCATTACTCAGAAGTAACACTGGAAAACCAGATAGTAGTGTACAAAGCCTGAGTTCATTTGATTTAGACAGGTGGCTTGTCTAGAGCTCTGTGTTAGCAGTCCCAACCCACCCCACAATAGCCCTAAAGACGATTATGCAAATGCCAGCAACCGGGTATTTTCCCAGGAACAGGAGAAGGGTTCCTAGTAGAAGCTGTGATTGTTCAGCAGTCATGTGGAAAACAAGCAGAGTTGTGTTGGGGCCTTTTTTTTTTCTCCGCCCTTAATTGCTGGAGGCAGAGTGTTTTCATTAAGAGGACTACTTCAGAATGTATGAGACATATAAACACACATACACACGTGTGTATTTCTTTGATGTACATTTCTGAAAACCCATGAACAGTTTATCCCATCCTCATCCCCAAGGTGCCCTGGCTGCCCACTCTCCCTTCTTATCAATGTCATCTCTCACCTGTTAGATACATGTTCCCTCATCGGTAAAAACAGGAATTTAGAAACCTCTGAGCACTTGGCTCTGCACCTTTGTTTTACTTTTAAAACATTCTTCATATATGTGAAATATTTTCTTTCTCATCAGGAACATAAATGTAACACATGAAACCCATAAGAAATACAACACTTGACAAGCAAACACCATTGCTTAACAGCCCACTATTAACATTTTAGGATGTTATATTTTAATATAAAGTCATCAGGGTCTTGGTCTTCAGTTTCTAAATGGGGTAGTTTTCAGGCAGCCTGATCTAACATGTGGTTATACAATTCTCTCTAGAATTAAATGAGTTGGGCTTGGTAACACATGCCTTTAATCTCAGGCTTGGGAAGGCAGAGATAGGTAGATCTCTATGAGTTGAAGGCCAGCCTAATCTACAAAGAGAGCTCTAGGCCACTCAGATCTACCTAGTGAGACTCTTTCTTTTTTCTTTTTGGTTTACCAAGACAAGGTTTCTATATATAGGCCTGGAACTCAGGTCTGTTGGCCTCGAACTCAGGAATGCTCCTGTTTCTGCCTCCTAAATGAGGAGATTAAAGGTGTGCGCCACCACCACCAGAGACCATTTCTTGAAAGTAATAGCAATCTTTCACATTTTCTTAGAGTGTGACTTCTGCTTATACAACATTCAAAAACAATGCATATGCATTTCCCCCTCTTGCCCTATTCAACCCTCAGCACTACTGTACTAAACAGGGACACTGCTTATTTTGGTTAAGTTCCTAAAATATAATTCCATTCTTTATTGTGATAGAACTCAATGGTTTCCAGAACTCTTATGCTGCAAAATGTCACAAAGTTCTGCTAGAAATGTATTTTTAAAAAGACTATTCAAATGCTTATGATCATAGAGTATGATATTCATCACTGATACACCATCTAAAATATATTTAATATATATAATATGTAAATATATTACTTTAAAACCAAACATTACAACTTAAAAGTTGAATGAAGAATACATAAGTACTCATGGAATAGATTAATATCTTTAAGAGCTCTTTCCAAAATGATTTAATTCCAGCTTTAAAATTATTGTTTCTATGGGAACAAAGAACTTTGTGTCTCTTATTGCTTGACACTGTGTTTAATATGCCATTCATGCCTTCATTTGTTGGCTTGAAATTAAAACAGATTCGTGAGTCACAATCACAGCTAAAAAGAGCACACACCCTGGGAAGAAAAAGTATCTTGTTTAAGAAGAAAATATTGATTTTGTATATTCTAACATAGGTATGCAGTAGAAAGGCAAGAGTAATACATTCTATTTCTTGTTGAACAATTTTTTAACCATCCCAAGGTTGGCTAAAAATTTAAAAGACCATAGCATATGTAAGTAAAGATATGGAAAAAAACTGAAGCCTTATCTGTTGCTGCTGAAATGCAAAATGATGGAACCATTCAGTTAGGAAGATCCTGAATATACCAACAATTTAGTTACTAGATGGCCTGATCCTGACTATATACCCAAAAAAACTATAAGCAGATGTCCACTTAAAAACTTGCACATAATGGGCCAGTACAATGGCTCAGTGAGTAACAGAACATGTTACCAAACCTAAGGAACGGAGTTTGACCTCTAGAGCTCATCTGGTGGGAGGAAGGAACTAACTCCTACAAGCTGTCCTATGACTTCTAGATGTGACACAAACAAGTAAGTGTAATTCAAAAGACAAAACAAAAAACTTGCTGTGCATGGCGGCACATGCCTTTAATCCAGGCCTCAGGAGGCAAAGGATAGGATATCTCTGTGAGTTCAAGGCCTACATAGTAAGTCTACATAATGAGCTCCAGGAAAGCCAGACCTACATAGAGACTATCTCCAAAACAAAAACAAACAAAAAACTTGTATGTGAAAGTGCAGCAGTGTGTTAAAAGGCTGAAATCCCAGCACTCAAGCGGTGAATGTAGAAGGACCAGAAGTTCAAAGGTAGTGTGGTCTGCATAGTGAAATCCTGTCTCAAAAGGAAATGTATTAATTAATTAAAACATTAAAAGGCTTTTCAGTATCATTTATGACAAAAGGAATGCAAATTAAAAGCAAATAAGATGCCATTTCATAAACACCAGATAAGTATATGTTGGATCTGACAATATTTAAATGTGTTGACTGTTGCAGAATCTTTGTTTACACTGTATGAAGATGTGTCACTGTGATTGGTTTAATAAAGAGCTGAATGGTCAACAGCTAAACAGGAGAGAATAGGCAGGATTTAGGAGGAAAGAGAGAACTCTGGGAAGAGGAGAGGCTGAGAGATGCCAAAGAGACACTGAAGAGGTCTGACATACAGTACAGAGTAGAGGTAACTGAGTCACATGGAAGAATGTAGATTAATAGAAACAGCTTAATTTAAGCTTTAAGAGCTAGTTGGGGACAAGCCTAAGCTAAAGGCTAAGCTTTCATAATTGTTTACAGTCTCTTTTTATTAAAGTGACCTTGCCTCCCACAGTTTTAACATTTAATATTTTTTTTAAGCCTCTAGAAATAACCTCTCCTATCCAATTATTATAAGATTCTAATTAGTTGGGGGCTGGAGAGATGGCTCAGCGGTTAAGAGCACCGTCTGCTCTTCCAGAGGACCCGGGTTCGATTCCCAGCACCCACACGGCAGCTAACAGCTGTCTGTAGTTCCAGTTCCAGGCAAACACCAAGGCAAATAAATAAATAAAGTTTAAAAAAAAAAAAAAAAGATTCTAATTAGTTATATAGTGAATCCAAACCTCCAAGGGTTCTGACATTGCCTTTAAAAACTGAATTATCCTTTTAAATTGTGAGTTAGCATTTTCAAAAACAAGAGATTCAATTATTATTCACCTAACTTCTGAATCTGGTACCATTATGTTTACCGCTGTAGTCAATCTTTGCAAAAAATCTATAATTTCATAAGTAATAAGTCTCCATGCCATTATTTGCTGGCAGGCCGTCCAAGGAAAGTCTGACTACAATTGACAATGTGGTAACTTTCATATATTCCTAGTAGAATATTCCTACAACTATTAGGTCTCAAATCTGGGACAAATGGCTAACAGAGGTGCCTACTGAACATATCAAAGCAGACTTGACCACCAGGTTATGGGTATGACTGACATACCCCACCCCGTACCCTAAAATTCTATACAACAGGAGCTTGCCCAGTTGCCCTTCACTATATAATCCAGCTGTTTTGGTCACTTGGCCCTCCTGCACTTCCCTCATCTCCTCACATGGCCAGGCTTAGGCTCTGTCCACTCTGGGCTCTCCCTTGTTCCTGCTTCTGGGTAGGTTTATCTACAATAAATCTTCTCTCCACCATACCTACAAGTAGTCATATCTTCCCTTTTTATTTCTTTTTCTTTTTTTTTCATTCAACAACCACTCTAGGAAATTCTCTAGCATGGGGAGATTCTCAATCTGATAAGGTTAACCAAGTCTGGTTTTGGTTTTCTTAAATTTCTATTTTTTAGCTGTGAATTTCATGTGTCAATCATCATAAAACACATACTAATTTTCTGCAGGTACACACTCAGCAAACTTTTAAGCACAAAACTACAAAAAAATTATTCACGTAAGTCTTCTCTTTATGCTTGCTTAGCACATATGAAGCCCTTGGTTCCATCCCAAGCACCCCATAAGCCAGGTGTGTCGGCATATGCTTGCAATCCTGGCCATCAGGGGGTGGAGGTAGGAAGGTCAGAAGTTAAAAGTCATTCTTAGCTGCATAACAAGTTCAAGGCTAAAATGAGCTACATGAGAGTTCGTTTAAAAAAACAAAAAAGGAAGAAGAAAGGAAAGAAAGAGTTTTCTTTGTGGCTATGGTAGAGTGCTTAACTAGTATGCATAATGCCCTGGGTTTGATCCCTAGAATCACTAATAAGAAAACAACAAAACGAAAGTCTACTCCACTTTTATTTATTATGTAATGACATTATATTTTATAACAAAATTCAAGAAATCCAGATTTAAAAAAAAAAAATGTTTCTTATCCACTGCCAAAAAGTACAATCACACTTTTCACTGTTACTAACTTAAAACTACCTCAAATTGGGGCTGGAGAGATGGCTCAGTGGTTAAGAGCACCGTCTGCTCTTCCAGAGGACCCGGGTTCAATTCCCAGCACCCACATGGCAGCTAACAACTGTCTGTAGTTCCAGTTCCAGGCAAACACCAAGGCAAATAAATAAATAAATAAAGTTAAAAAAAAATGTGACTTAAAAAAAAAAAACAAAAACAAAAACAAACTACCTCAAATTTCCTGATCTGTAGAAGTCAAAGCTAAGGTGACTGCTATGAATGACAATGGGAAAATTTCTGCCTGGTCAAGCTATCTGGGCTGCAGCACTATTTGCTCAAGAAGAAGTTCTTAGCAATAAAGGCTGCCTAGCTGAATGGAAAAAGAGTTGTAAAGAGTATCTTCAACCTGCACTGTTACAAATATCTTCAGTTTTACCATTGTTCTAAGACACCAGATGAGACTCTAGAGTGTTTGCGCCACACTGACTAGAACACAGAAAATATTGAAAGCTCTTTAACTTTCAAAATTCTTTATTTTTAAATAGTTTTAAAGTAACGTGGAAGTATAAAGCAGTCAAATAAAGCTGAATCCCATGTAATTTACTCTGCTCAAAGAAAGCTAGTGATATACTCTTCTATGTATTTATAAAGATAAGCATACACTTTGAAATGAATTCACACCATACATTTCCATCAATAATTTGTTTCATTGAAGGCCTTGTAGCCATTTTCAATGCACCTTATTTATGTTAACACCTATGTAGACTTTGTTTTATAGCTGAACCATATTTTATCCAACCAACCTTTGAAGTTTCTGCCAGTAATTTTTGTTTCTGCAGTATATTAGTCTCAGTTTCTGTTTTTAGAAAAATAGACCTTGACCTCTAGCTTAATAAAGAACCCAAACATGTCAAATTTCATTTATTGTTGGTACATATTGTTATTAATCAGGACTCAATTTCAAGTAATAGAAACCCAACTCAAAATAACTTCAACAAAAAAAGAGCATTTATTGGTTCCCAGAACCGCAAAGTCTACGCAGTGGAACACTGGCTTCCAGCACAGATACATGCTGTCATCAGAACTCAAATCTCCTCTTCTTGTCTGTTTCCCTCTAAGATGGTTTCATTTTCTGCCTGGCTCATTCAACATAGTAGGACCTGTTGGTTTGAGGTTTTCTCCTACAAAGCTAAGCATCTACTTAAAGAGAACTTCTTCACAACCGAGTAAAATGCCTAAGGTTGATTACCATTGGACAAACTTGAATCATGTATCCATTTCTGAACCAGTCTCTAGAGTTATGATGGACTTTGCTGATTGATGAGGTTGGACTAACACGTCCAGCCCAAGATTCAGAAGGACTGTCTAAATCACATGAACTAAAAACTGGAAGAGATGGTTCCAAAAGTCATCAGGAAGTTGTTATAGTGAGATGAAATAGACACTGAGCAATAAAAGACATCCAGGATAAGACCGGGTACAGAGAGCTTAATCTTTTTGCCCATAAAGTTGACTTAAAGTAGCTGGTATTTCTTCCTTGGCAATCACATTCTAAAAATCATCAGGAGTGATAAAATCTACAATTCACTTGAATGAACAATAATTTCCATTAGTATCCACTCCAGGATTCACCAGAGGGTGCCCACTACTTTGGTGATGTGAAGCAGAAAAGCCACCTTTCTCCTACTTGGCAAACAGGTCTGTGAGGCTATTTGAGTTAGTTGTAAACTAAGTTCAGTGATAAAGTTCTGATGTTGCTTTATGTCTTGTCAAGGTGAACTAACTTAAAATAATTTTTGAGCCCTGGTCAACCATATTCATTTCTTAGTTATCAAGGCGGGGGGGGTGGGCAGGGAGCAATATACTCTGCTTTCAACTTGCTATATTCCTATTATATCAAACATAATTCAGGTGTTAAACATAAGCAGGGTTATTCTCTACTTAAAGTTGCTGGTAAAGGAAGATGCAGCAAGGTCCTTCCTGCTGTGAATATTAAGCTCTGGCGGAGTGAGGTACAGGTCCTTTTATTCAAAATTTCTTGATTGAACTGGGCACAAGAGAGGCTGAAATTGACTGTAGTCTTTTCAAGGTCAGTTAGTCTGACTGCAGTAGCCTGTCAAAACAGGAAGTTAAGAGCTGAAGACGGGTAACCAGACTAACTTCAGCAGGGCCAGCCATACTCATAGTTAAAGCTATAATATGGAGGACAGGCAGATTAATAACAAAGTTCTGTAAATTAGTTTTTGTCCTGGGTACTCCAGAGTTAATCCTCAGAGTTTACTCCAGACATAATTTTTTTAGATCTTAAAGGACTAGTTGGGTATAGCAGCTTTCGTTTTCCTGCTTATCTGTGCAAGAATTGTCAGCTTAGAAGGCTAGATCCCCAATGCAGACTTGAGGTTCTAGTTAGGAATCTATGCTACATGTGAGAGCAACAGGATTATAGAGCCAGGTTTGTTGTAGTTGGCTCTGCTTTCTTTGGTAATCAAGTCTTCATCTTCTGTAATACAGCCCATCACCAAGAATCATCTTAAAGGCAAGTCAAGGCCTTAGACTGGCTGGGTGGCACTGTTGTAAGGCATTCCAGTGTAAAATTCTATAACCACACATCATTGTGAAATGGCTCATGAGTTGGCAAAATGGTTCAGTTGGTAAAGTTGCTTGCTCCAAGTCTGACAACTTGAATTCAATTTCCTTACTTTCATGGTAGAAGCAAAAAACAGATTGCGATAAGCTGTCCTTGGACCTCTACATTAGTATCATAGCTCATGTGTGTGCATGCATGCATACCCACAAGTACATGGAATTTAAAAAAAAAAAAAGGAAAGGCACTTGTCATGAAACCTAACAATCTGAGTAAAATCCCCAGATCCATGAGGTAGAAGGTGAGAACTAAATCCTACAAATTGGTAGCTTCAATGGGTCTGTAACTCCAGTTCCAGGGGCATCCAGTGACCTCTTCTGACATTCTTGGGTACCAGGCAGGTAAGTTGTACACTTATATACATGCAGAACTTACATATATGCAGACAAAACACACATATCCATAAAATAAAAATAAATTTTATTTTTTAAATTAACCTAATAGTGCTCATGAAAATTTTAAACAGATATGCTTTGCTTATAGGGATGGCATTTCCTGATTACTAAAGTGAAAGTACAACTATAACATGATAAATGTTTGTTGTAGTATTCTTTTAAATAATTTTAAATCAATAGACTTAAATTTAAATGTGGATATAAATGTTGAGTAAATAATACTCTCATTCTGAACTTAATGTTGATTGGAATCTTTGTGTTTGGAGAAAAAAATCAATGACAAAAACATTGTAAATAAGAAAGAATACAGAAAGAATCTGAACATTATTCTCTTAAGAAGGATATGGTGACTGAATCTAGGGTCTTATACATGCCAGAAAGCACTCTACCTACTGATGATCTAGTGGTACTGGCTTAATTTGTTATTTATAGGTCATAGGCATTTGAGAAATAGTTCTCCAAAAACAGTGATTTGTTTTGCTGATGCTGCTGAATTAATGCTATGTAACAACTCCAAAATCTACATAAGTTACAACAATTAGCACTAAATTTCTGCTCATGAGCCAGCTTGGCTGTGAACACCTCTGCACCAAGTACAGATCTACTTTACACATCTTTCATCCCAGAATCCACTCTGAAGAGGAGAAGTAGCTATCTGGGGAAATTCTTCTAAACAGGAATGTAGTTCAAGAGTACTAAAAGAAATTTGCCTTACCTCTTTAAAGCTTATTTTAGAAATGGCCTACTGTTACCTCTATCGCCCAAGTATATCATATCCAAAGTCAGTCAGGCAGGGATTTTTTTTTTTAAAGCATATTTTTTTTAAACTTTATTTATTTAGTATTTATTTATTTATTTGCCTTGGTGTTTGCCTGGAACTGGAACTACAGACAGTTGTTAGCTGCCATGTGGGTGCTGGGAATCGAACCCGAGTCCTCTGGAAGAGCAGACGGTGCTCTTAACCGCTGAGCCATCTCTCCAGCCCCGGGATTTTTTTTTTTATCTCAAAAGAAAAGCTGAAGAATATTTGCAGAACAATAATTCTATTTACAATAAATTCTGAAGGAAATTTTCAAAACAAATTCATTGTGTTCACTACAACCACACAAACACAGTAAGGTTTTAATAAAGTAACTCATTGCTATCAAATTCTCACACGACAAAAAGCAAACTGGAAAAGTAAAGATGCGAATGACAGAGTCAAGATGCAAAAACTTTTCAAAGTATTGGCAAAATGGACTAAGCCTAATACAATGGACTCTCAAAGAAGCAAAAGTCCAGCTAGAAGTTAACTATAAAATGAGGAGACTTAATAGCAAGACAGAGTGGTTTCAGGTTAACCACAGTAGCCAATAGTGCCATAAAAATGCCTGATAGTGTAACACTGTTTGTATTAAGAGTAATATCATAGCTGAGCACCTAGTCTACATGAAAATACAATAAAACTTGACAGGAAAAAAATAACAAAGAATTTTTATTTTTTGTTAATCAAATAATCACACCCAAAAGAATACACTGACAATGATCTGTGTGTCAATGTCTGAGAAATAATAACTGAGAATGGAATACGTAAGCAGTTTTAAACTAGGTTCCATAGGAGCGAGAGCTGAATAAACTACGGACCTGGGGACTGAGAAGAGTAGGAACAGAGTGTATGTGGATCAGTAGAAAAAGGAAACAAATATAAAGGTCTTCAAATTCCCTAAAATGCTTTCAGAGTTGTTGAAATATAAAATGAATTGTGTTAGGTGTTACCGCACCTCTTATTCAGCTGTGGTAACTTTTCTGCAAAGGGTTAGACAGTTAAGATTTTTTTTTTTTTTTGGCTTTACAGGTCTGAGTGTCTCTGTGGCAACTACTCACTATTAAAACAACAACAACAACATAGATAACATGTAAACAAAATAGGTGTGGCTGGCATACACTAAAACTTTACTCACAAAAGCAACTATAATGCCAGACAGCAATAGCTTCTCAAAATCTTTTCTATGTTGAAAAAAAAAAAATAGAGTGGATGTAAACAGAGTTGGACCATGTCACCTTCATACCATTTCTTGCTCCAAAGAGCCATAAAAGTAACTAAAGCAATTCAGCAATACACAAAATAGATAGAAAAATAACTCAG
Source organism: Sigmodon hispidus (assembly GCA_004025045.1). Classification (NCBI taxonomy): domain Eukaryota; kingdom Metazoa; phylum Chordata; class Mammalia; order Rodentia; family Cricetidae; genus Sigmodon; species Sigmodon hispidus. Next base: position 39,891 of record PVIH01008542.1, read on the forward strand.
TAAGGTGGATGGATTAGAGAGAGCATATGCAGATATAAATGAATATTTATAAACAATACAACAAAGGGCTCTAAAACAGCTCCCTTTCAAGGGAGGACAGCAGAGTGCTCAAAAACAGAAACAAGAATGTCAAGTACTTAGTATAATGTTCCTCTCTATCTGGTGAACAAGACAGACACTAACTTTAATCACTACCCTTTTTTTTTTAAAAAAAAAAAAAAAAAACTTTATTTATTTGCCTTGGTGTTTGCCTGGAACTGGAACTACAGACAGTTGTTAGCTGCCATGTGGGTGCTGGGAATCGAACCCGGGTCCTCTGGAAGAGCAGCCGGTGCTCTTAACCGCTGAGCCATCTCTCCAGCCCCCTAATCACTACCCTTAAACAGGTCTTTCCAACTCCTATGGGAACAAATATCTTTAAATTGCATTCTTAAAGCCCTTTTTTTTTTTTTTTTTATTTCTTGGGTATTACATCTCATACACAGACAGATATGTGGGTGATCAACACAACAAACTCCAAGCAAGGCAAAACAATGCTATGATTTGGTTTCACCAAAGGTAAGAAATTTCTATTCTATGTAACAAATTAGTCAAAACATCTCTTCCTTTTTCTACCACACACAAAGCTTACATCAGAACAAAGGCTCTCAAACTCCTTGCTGCTGTTTTGTTTTTGTTTTTGTTTTTTGTTTTTTGTTTTTCAAGACAGAGTTTCTCTGTGTAGTCCTGGCTGTCTGGAATTCTTAGACCAGAATGGCCTTGAACTCAGAGATCCACCTGTTTCTGGCTCCTAAGTGCTGAAATAAATGTGCCAATATCCAGTTCAAACTGATACTTTCCTGTAACAGATGGGCATAGAAATTGAGAAGCACGTAAAAACTTCTATAACAATCTGAAACTTATTAGTTTGCCAACTACAGATAATGAAAATATAAATCACTCTAAAAAATATAATCATTTACTTTCATAATTTGTCACATTATAATCATCTAAATTTTAAGCAAACCTGTAATTAACAACTTAATTTTTTAATTAAGGAAGCAATTTTACATTTAAATCTCTAAATTATACAAAGCAAAAACCTTATCTGGTCATCCCTGGTAAAGAACGATACACCTCTGCCTGAGGTAGCAAGGAAGACAGAATCAGTGACAATGGGATGGCTCTAAAGGCATGAAAGCCAAAAGGCCATACTAACATATAAAGTATGGCTGGTAAAGGACTGTGATAACCATACAGTGCTATTTGCAGAGATGCCCAACCATGAAACAAAAGTAGCATTTATGTAGAAAATACAAGTTCAAAACAAATTTAAAAACTACTAAATTACCAAACCAACAGAAGCAGATATTTGGTGCTTCACATATAAATATAGAGTTTCCATACTTCTTACACAGGAGCTCTTTGGGAAACTACTATGTTTAAAACACACACACACACACACACACACACACACACACACACACCACCTGCTCTAGAGAAAAAAAACACAACTAATATTGGTTATATGAATATGTTGAGTAAATCTACAACCAAAAAATAAATTTTCGATATTATCAGTTTAAATCACTCCGGAACTGACCAATGAATAATACTAGAGACCATAGTACTAACAAATCTTATAAAGCTTTTAGAAACCTTAAAACACAATAAGAACATGACAATTCCTTCAGTGCATGTGTGATTTCAACATGAAGTTGTAAAACTTTTTCAGCTTTCCTGCCACCAAACATAACTCCCAACTGTACAAAACAATGAAGTATTAAACAGACGACAACCATGGTCTGGAGCTTAGGTTCCATACAGCAGTGTGTGCTGATAGTGTGGCTGTCCCTCCAGGAGCCAGAAGGATCAAGAGCTTGAAAACAGCAGAGAGGCCCTCAAAGCAGAGATTAGGGAAGAATCTATGTATTATGTGTCTGTTTAAAGATTATTTCTAGCCTTACCTTACAAATTTGGCAGAATATTTTCAATATTTTTCTCCTCAAAAGAATATCCATATAAGAAATTTATAAATAGGTGATCTATTTTTTTAACTGAGAGATAATTTATCCCCATGTTGAATAAACTATGAGAAGTGGTTACTAATAAAAAGATTAACATGGGACTAGAGAAATGGCTCAGTGGTTAAGAGAACTGGTTGTTTTTCTAGAGGATCTGGAATCACTTCTCAGCACCCATATGGCAGCTAACAACTCCAGTTCCAGGAGATCCATGACACCAGGCATGTACATGGTGTGCACATTTAAATATGTGTAGGCAAATACCTATACACATAAAATAGGAATTAAAAAAAAAATTCCACTCAGAGAGATGGCTCAGAGGTTAAGAGCACTGGCTGCTCTTCCAGAAGTCCTGAGTTCAATTCTCAGGAACCACATGGTGGCTCATAACCTTCTGTAGTGAAATCTGACAACCTCTTCTGGCATAAAGGTATATGTGCAGATAGAGCACTTGTATACATAAAATAAATCTTATGTATATAAAAAGATTAGCATTAATTCTGAAAACAAATGTTTCATCTGGAGGAATAAAAAGTTTAGCAATTAATTTCTTGAGCTTGCTAAATTCTACCCCCTCCATCCAGTGATGAGGATTGTAGCCAATGTCATATGCGTACTAGGAAAGCATTTACTCTACCTACTGAAACTAAATTCAGAGTCCTCTTAATTTTTTTAAAGAGGAAATCACTAACAAAATCCCACCACCACAAATTATGCAGTTTCACTCCTGAGAAAATATTGGAGGTCAGCATGCCTACAGAGCAAATGAATGAATCTTATCCTGAAAAAAACTACCTTTTTGAGCATGCTTACCTCCCCTAACAAGTAAGTCCTTAAGATGTCTTTTAAATCTATTCTTTAATTCTCAAAACATACTTAAGTCTGATATTACTACATTGAAGCTATTAAAATAAAACACAATAACAGATACACATTACCTCCTGAGGGTAGCACTGTCTAACCTAGATTAAATTAGTATCAAGAACCAATTTTATGTCGTCTTAAAAAATTAAAGTTATATACAGTTTAATTTTGTGTGGTTTACAAGAATTTCTAAATAGAAAGCTACAATTTCCTTCAGCTTTTTATTTCATAGTGTAGAAAAGTAAGTGCAGCAGTATTGTGACTCCCCATATTAATAAATGCACTGGTTAATTCTGATTATCAACATAATGAGATTGACAGTTACCCAGCAGACAACCTCTGGATCCAGTGTGAGGGTGTTTCTAAAAAATTTAACTGAGGCAGGAGACCCAAGCCTAAATGTGGGCAACACCACCCTATAGAATGGGATCCTAGACTCAATAAAAGAAAACTGAGCAATGGTGTCATCTTTCTGTTGCCTACTGTAGACACACTGTGACAGGATGCCTCGAGCTCCATCACCTGCCTTCTCTCAGAAACCATGAGCCAAAGTAAAAGTCTTTCTTAAGTTGCTTTTCAAATATTTTGTTGTAGCAACAAGAAAAGTAATATAGAACGGAAGACAGTTTCAGTAACACTATTAAACACTATGCCTAATTCTTTTCTTTTTCCCTACATCTATTTACTGAAACATAACTTGTCTATAAAATTTAAAATGTTTAAGCTCATAGACTTTTAATGCAATTTACCCAATAATTCACCTTACTAGGTTTCCTAAAGTATCAATTTACAAATTAGTGAAAGAGAATACTTCAAACAAACAGCTGTAGTACACACAGGGTTGCAAATTACAGCCTCTGATTGGTTTACTAAATCAAGTTTGAAGCACAGTTATATCCATTTGTTTCCTAACTGTCTACAGCTACTTTCACTCTCTATTTGCAGAGATGGTTAATTTGGCAGAGACCATATGGCTTTCATAGTATGAGATATTTATTGTTTAAACTTTGGGAGCAGGAGGGAGTTGACCAAGCTCTGCTGTGGATGAATAAACATAGCCCACTGTGATGACTTCTCATTTTTTTCCTTCCTCATTATTCATTAAATTTACGACAGAGGTAATTAAACACCAGACCTCACACTAAAGATGAGAAAAAGTCAAACTTGGCTGCCTCAGCAGCCTTGTACTTTTTATTTTTAATATTTATTTTTACTTTATGTGAATTGGTGTTTTGCCTGCATGTATAACTATGTAAGGGTGTCAGATCTTGGAATTACAGACAGTGGTTAGCTGCATTGTGGTTGCTGGGAATCGAACTCAGGACCTTCTGGAAGAAGAGTCAGTGCTCTTAATCGCTGAGTCATCTCTCCAGCCCACCTTTTAATTTTTCTACCTTGTCTTGAAAACCCAGGGTAACCTCCTTCTTCACATTTTAGTTCCTCAGATAGTTTTGTTTGAGACAAAAACTCTCAACTGTGTAACTGTGGCTAATCAGAAACTTGCTATATAGGTTCAGGCTGGCCTCAAACTCAGAGAATTCCAAAATTAAAGGCATGTGCCACTAAGACCAGATATTCCTGAGATCTTAATTAAGATATAAAGACAGAATCTTCCAACGCTCTAAACACCAAAAACCCTGGCGTCTTCAAGCACTGTATTGAAAAGTTCAGCAGCCTTTCCGCTCAGCCGTTCTCCTGCACAGGAGGCAACATGGCACCCAGCCGGAATGGTATGATCCTGAAGCCCCATTTCCACAAGGACTGGCAGCGGCGAGTGGACACTTGGTTCAACCAGCCGGCACGCAAGATCTGCAAACGCAAGGCGCGGCAGGCGAAAGCGCACCGTATTGCCCCTCAACCCGCTGCCGGTCCCATCAGGCCCATAGAGAGGTGTCCTACAGTGAGATACCACACCAAGGTCCGAGCCGGCAAGGGCTTCAGCCTGGAAGAGCTCAGGGTGGCTGGTATCTATAAGAAAGTGGCTCGCACCATCGGTATCTCTGTGGACCAGAGGAGGAAAAACAAATCCACTGAATCCCTACAGGCCAATGTGCAGCGCCTGAAGGAGTACTGCTCCAAGCTCATACTTTTCCCCAGGAAGCCTTCTGCTCCGAAGAAGGGAGATAGTTCTGCTGAAGAACTTAAATTAGCCACCCAGCTAATAGGACCTGTGATGTCTATCTGAAATGTCCATAAAAAGGAAAAAGCCAGACTCATCACAGAGGAAGAGAAGAACTTCAAAGCTTTTGCCAGTCATCGCATGGCCCAGGCCACTTTGGCATCCCAGCAAAGCAGGCAAAGGAAGCTGCAGAGCAGGATGTTGAAAAGAAGAAGTGGGGGCTGGAGAGATGGCTCAGCAACCGGTTAAGAGCACTGACTGTTCTTCCAGAGAACCTGAGTTTAATTCCCAGCATCCACATGGCAGCTAACAACTTTCTGTAAGTCCAAGATCTGACACTCTTACAGTTATCCATGTAGACAAAACACCAATTCATACAAAATAAAAATAGATATTTAAAAAAAAAGTACAAGGAAAAGAAGAAGTGATGTGCATTTGGGGTACTGCAATAAATTTTCCATAAAGTAAAAAAAAAAAAAGTTCAGCAATTGCACTGGCCCTTCTTGTTTGGCCCCATGTGTAATGACAGTGTTTCAGACAATGAAAGGCCTGAAATACATATTTAGGAGGGAAGTGGCAGAATTACATATAGAAATCTCCACCTGTCTCAACAAGTGTTACTTCCAAGGAACCACATCTGGAAGCAAATTCAGTTACTACTCTATACTTCTGGCCCTGGCTACAGAAGTTTGAGGTATCTGTTCTTCACTGTCTTCACTGTCATTTATTTCCACTTCTTCAACAAAACTGCAGTTGTCATAAACAAATAAACCGTGTGCTCTTCATTATTTTCAGCATGTGTAAGGTCCTATGTTCAAAATTCAGTGTCATAAAATAAGGCCAGCAGTTGATGCCCGTAATCCCAACACCTGGGAGACAGACAGGAGAATCAGTAGTTCATGAAACATACAGTGCATGAGGCCAGCACTGGCTCTATATGAAACCCTGACTTTTAAAAAGCAAACAATAATGAAAAAAAAAAAAACCTCACATGGTCTCTGTCTCTTATTTTTCTATTTCTGATTTCTAAAAGAATCAAAATAACATTTGATACAAACATTAAATCAGGAAGAATCAAAAGAATGCACACAAAGAAGCTAAGGAGACGGCCCAGTGGTTAGGAGCACCTGTTACTTTTGCAGAGGACCTAGGTTTGGTTCCCAGCACCCACATGGCAGCTAACAACTATCCAAAACTCCAGATCCAGAGAACTGATGAGTCTCCTAACCTCCACAGCACCAAGCATGCACAAGGTGAACATACATACATGAAGGCAAAACACGCATACACTTAAAATGAAATAATAAATCTTAAACACACACACATACACAAAATGTTCAAACTATAGAAGTATACAGGCATAGCAGAAAAAAAAGAACCCCTGATGTGATTTTTGCCTACTGTTCATTCAGCACTTGTTTTTGTCTATTTGTTTGAGACAAACTCTCAAACCTGTAGCCCAGACTCTGCCAGCTGAGTGCTAGAATTACATGTATGAACCACAACACCATCTTTATTCAACAGCTTGTCAAAGAATAATCTTATATTTATATTAAGAAGCAATAATCAGCTGGGTGTGGTACAATCTTAGCACTCTAGAAGCTAAAGATTAAAGTGCCGTATGAAGCTTGCTTGACATGCAGAGTAGGTTCAATGCCAACCTGGGTTACACAGCAAGACTCTGTCTCACAAAATCATAAATAAAATAACCACTTACAAGAGTAATGAGGTCAGAAAGGTCTACCCTGCTGAGGACATCGGATCATGTGGCTGCTCCAGCCCCTCCCCAATTTCAAGCCTCTGAATAAAACTGTTTAACTCGCTGCCCCCTCCAAAAGAAAAAAGAAAAAAAAATCAACAATTAAATAGTACAGAAGATACTGCTGTATTGATACAGTTTGGATTTTAGTTGTTACTTATAACCCAATCTTAATATATTAATTTCATCAATGGCTAGTTAATTCAATTATTTTAAAATAACATTCTTTTGTAAAAAAGCTATGCCCAAAGTAGGTCATTACAGTCCTTTATAAATTACAAATTCAAACCTAGAAAATGAAAGGATATCCTGCTATTCTGGGAACAGTCCCAAACTGTTAAACAACTCTTAAATAACTTCCTATAATTTTAAAAAATATACATAGTGAATAAAAATTCTTAAAAGTTATTAGCAAGTATAAGCTATGATGCTTTAAAAGTTTCAACCTTAGAACAATAGTGTTAGAATATTTTGAGCACTTATATCACAGAAATTGATATGTCAACAAGTATTTGGATTCTGCCCCTCATAAATTATGGGCTGTAAGAAGTAAAGCATTACCCTTCCCCATGATGAGTTTCTACCCTAGCTGAAATCTTTCAAGTACTTTCAAAGCAAGTAATACTTTGATTTGTAATGGTACAGAGGAATTTGCCAATGAAAACAAAACTTAAGGAAATCATGCCTAAGGACTAAAATTTTTAGGTATGAGGTGCTAACTTTAACAATACTCAAGAATGTTATTGAAATGATTATGAAACATGTATATATATTTTACTTATTTAGGTGGTGAGATGTACCCCAGGGCCTCACACAGGCTAAGGACTCTCACCACTGAGATACATCCTTTTCTTACAGAAACATTTTTTATTCTTTTAGTATATTAGTGTTTTGCCTTCATGAAAGTTTGTGTGCCATGTATGCGCCTGGTGCACGTGGAGGCCAAGGAGGACATCAAATGTCCTGTAACTGGAGCTGTAGATAGTTGTGAGCCACCAAGTGAATGCTGGAAATTGAACCAAGGTCTCCTGAAAATATAGCAAGTGCTTTTAACCACTGAGCCATCTCTCCAGCTCAAATCATTTATTTTTTATAAAAAAAATTATTTTCTGTATGCATGTATAACATTAAGCATATGTGAAAATCAGAATTTCCTCCTTCCCCATGTGGTTATCAGACAGCAGGTGCCTCTATTAGCAGGGCTCTCTCACCCATCCCACAACAAAGCACCTCTAAAATAAAATAAGATAAAATAAAAACAGTTCAACCTAGAGAAAAAAATCTAATTAATTAAAATAAAGCATTCAAAGAAAAAAGTGAAAGTACTGGAACAGCCAATGAATGGATTAAGAAAGAGGCGAAACACAATGGTCTGAGCCTTTAGTTCCAAGGCTCAGAATCCCCTGAGGCCAAGGATCCACAGCACAGCTAGACAGGAGTGAGTGAGCAAGGAGCCACCTGAGCTAGTCCACATCTCCAAAATTTAGTACCAAAACTAAGATGAATTAATTGATGATAGAAGGATCAACAAATGGCTAAATGTGGAATAAAGCCAATATACTAAATGTTAGGGTTTAGATGGAAGGTATCTGAGCATTAATTATAACTGTAATATTCTTTTAATTTTGAGAGATAAAAATATTTTTTTAATTTATTTATTTATTATTTTATTTATTTATTTGCCTTGGTGTTTTGCCTGGAACTGGAACTACAGATAGTTGTGAGCTGCCATGTGGGTGCTAGGAATCGAACCCGGGTCCTCTGGAAGAGCAGACGGTGCTCTTAACCGCTGAGCCATCTCTCCAGCCCCCGAGAGATAAAAATATTTAAAGACAACAAAGAACATTCACATTTTACTTCCTACAATATATCAGCTGACAAACAGAATATAAAATACGTGGATTCATAAAATCTGGAATGTGATAAATTTAATTCAGAAAAAAATATTCAAATGCTCAGGTACCAATACAGAGATAAAAGGAAGCCACCAACAGCAAAGATTAATAGAAAATAAAACAAAGAAAAAAAACACAGTATTCTGGGAGTAGGGGTCTTTCAAAGCAGAAATTCGGTTACCTAGAATTCTAGATACAGGTTTAAATCCCCAGATTAAAGCTTGCTCTACCTAGTCCAACATTCAAGGGGCCAAGGCATGAAAATGCTGAGCTCAAGGCAACCTGAGATATAAGTAAAAGTTTGTCTCAAAAAGAAAAGTAAACCTGCTTTTAAAAACTCCAATCATATCTGTTACTGTTCTCAAGATGGTTCTCATTTCACTCCTCCACAGTAAAGTTCTTATGTACACACACAGGCATGTCCTGTGTGTCCTGCCTGATTTATCTTAAGAGTCAGTAGGCATCTATTTTGTTACAAAGTATCTATTCATGAGAAAGAATATTTAACAAAAAATATAATTCTACATGTCATTCTTACTATTATCCTATTTATAAACTGATACATTGAAGCATAGGGTAGTGAAAATCTGAAGTTACAAAGCTAGTTCACAAGCAAGCAAACCATATTCTTCTTCATCAGCATGGATTTTCAACTTAGAAAACTTTTTGTTGTTTTTGTTTTTCGAGATAGGTTTCTTTGTATAGCTTTGAAACCTGTCCTGGAACTTGCTCTGTAGACCAGGCTGGCCTCAAACTAACAGAGATCCATTTGCCTCCCAAGTACTCCCAAAAATTACTTAGAAAACATTTATTCTCCAGAATTTCACTTTTTGTTTGTTTTGTTTTTCAAGATAGGGTGTTTTTGTGTAGCCCTAGCTGTCCTAGAACTCACTCTCAGACCAGGCTGACCTTGAACTCACAGAGAACTGCCTGACTCTGACTCCTGAGTGTTGGGATTAAAGGTGCAGGCTACCACCACCCACCAAAATTCCACTTTCAACAGTTAAAATTTTCTAATGCATAAAATCTAAACATATCTAAAATAGGTTTCAGGTAAGAAAATGAAAAAAAGAAAGCATTTTCAACAAGTGATGCTGGCATAACTAGATGGTAACATATAGAAAATGCAAATAGGTCCATATCTATCACCCTGCATAAAACTCAGGTCCAAGTGGATCAAAGATCTCAACATAAACTCATTTACACTGAACCTGATAGAAAAGAAAGTGGGAAATAACCTTGAAAGCATTGGCACAGGCGACCACTTCCTAAAAATAACACCAGTGGCACAGACACTAAGAGCAACAATTAATAAATGGGACTTCCTGAACCTGAGAAGCTTCTGTAAGGTAAAGGATGGTCAAGAAGACAAAACAACAGCCTATAAAAAGGGAAAAGAACCTCACTAACCCTACATCTGACATACAGCTAATCTCTAAAATATATAAAGAACTCAAGCTAGAGATCAAAAAACCAAATAATAGAGAATTCAACAGAAGAATCTCAAATGGCCAAGACACTTAAAGAATTACTCAACATCTTTAATCATCAGAGAAATGCAAATCAAAACAACTCTTCGATACCATCTTACTAAGATGAGATTGGCTTAGATCAAAAACACTGACGACAGCCTACACTGGAGGGTATGTAGAATAAAAAGAACACTCCTCCATTGCTGGTGAAAATGTGAACTTGTACAAACACTTTGGAAATGAGTATGGTGGTTTCTCGGAAAACTGGAGATCCATCAAAACCCAAAGGATGCACAATTAGAGCTGGGAACTAAAACTCAATTTATAGAATCAAATTAGCAAAAACAAATGCAGACTAAATGCCTAATAAAAAAGAATTAATAGCCACTACCAGCACCACCTCTCACTTGCCGAGCTTCAGCTAAAGAAAGGGGATAAGTAGCGAGGTGTCCACGCTATGGCTTGCACAAAGCAGACTGCCTGCCACCAAATCTCGGAAATTGGATACTATTGGAAGTCCACTGAAATTCCAATTCTGAGGCTCCCCTTTCAGCATTTGGAGTGAGAAATTGCTCAGGACTACAAAATAGACTTGTGCTTCCAGAGTATAGCTATTAATGCTTTGTAAGGAGGCAAGTGAAGCATATCTCACTGACCTTTTTGAAGATTATGTTATGCCAAAAGATATCCAGCTAGTGGGCCCTATATACATAGAGCTTACAACTTACATAAGCGTCCTATTACGAGAGAAAACACTTCATTCTTAAACATCTTTCTGTATGCAGTAATTCTAAATGTTACTCCATACCACCCTACCCCTGCTCCCACCCCCAGATAAGGCACTGGAAGTTTTCCCATTCTCATTTGTGCATAGCTTTCAATATAAATGCAAGATATAAAGCACTAATGCAAGTCAAAATGTTTCTGTGAACATGTTTCAACAGTTCAACTTCATGACAATTATTTTAAAAACTGTTAAAATTTTCTGGAGAGAAAAAGGAGCAAGAAATTAAAAGCATAAAAATTAAAATAAGCACTGAGACATGGTGCACATACTTGTTAATTTTAACCCGGTGATTAAGGCAGGAAGACCATGAGTTCGAGGACAGCCAGGGCTATACAGAGACACCCTGAAGGGAGAGAGTGCCTGCAAGGACAACAGGAGGGACGGGAAGGAGGAAGGGAAAACAGGCATGTTATCTAACAGTTTCAAAACCATAACTCTAGCCTAAAGTCTTCCACTGTTTTATGTTGGTCTAACCAATAGTCATTAATAGAAATAGGATCTGGAGAGAAAAAGAATAGAAGCAGAATAAACAATTTTTGTTTTGTTTTCCAAGACAATGTTTTGTTTTTGTTGTTCTCTGTGTAACCCTGGAACTTGCTCTGTAGACCAGGCTAGCTTTGAACTCAGAGATCCAACTACCTCTACCCAGTGAGTGCTGGGATTAAAGGTGTGTGCCGCCATCACCACCACTACCAGGCTAAGCAGTTCCTACTCACTTTTTAAAAAGATGTTCTATAGAACAGCCCTGGAAAGATAAAAGTCTGGAAAATCTAAGTGCCCAGGAAGACCAAATTTACTCACACCAATAATTTCTTCTAACATGGCTTTACAACTTTAAAAATTAAACCATATGAAAACAACTGAGACAAATATTAGCCTTCTAATTGTCTCTCTAATACCTCTGTAAGCCAATAAAAATAAGATAATACAAAAAGGCATTTTTAAAACATTGATATAAATATAGTAGTAACCCCCTGAATTTTGTTCTAATAAACTTTCTTAGTAGTTACCCTGATCCCCTATTTACAGGATAATCATGGAAGAAAAAACTTCAAGTATATAGTACATGTGTTTCTCTAATAGCACAGAAAAGCTAAATGCATGAAGCTGAATTTGCTACACTTTAAGCCTCTTTATAGATGGAATTCATCAAAGAAAATTATTATCACATATATGCATTCTTGGGTACCATGCTCAACTGTTTATAAATTTATTTCTTAAAAGAATAAAAATAGCCAAAATTTAGGTGTCACAGGGTGATATTACAGGGTAATTGCCAGCATGAGTATGTTTTTCTGTGTTTGCTCTTCAGTGAGGAGCCGCCCTGAAAAGTCCACAATCTTTTCCTGTTCTTTCTCTCCAACCACAGTAACCTTTTGTATCCTTCCTTCACTAGCAACCCTTAGCCAAAGACTACAGGAAGTACATTAATGCACAGAACTTGCCTACAGCAAGTTCTGTTTGAGTACTGCAAATGAATTTACAAACACTTTAGTGGCTATCTATCGTTAAGTCAGACTTAATTTTACTCTAAGATTTAGTGTTATTTGATAATCTTTTGGGGGCTATTCTATTTTCAGAGATCCATTTTTTATGTTTGTATAAGCAGACATTCAAGTCATCTATTATTTCTGAGAATTACAAAGTGAACTTTAGAAACCATGCTTAAAATGCAAAACATTAATACTCCTGCAGGAAACTGAAACTGCCATGCAATCTGAAGGAGTTCACCACTCAAATTCCATCTAGTACAATGAGAATCAACAACATTTCTATTTTTTCTAACATTCCCCTAAAGATATATTACAAGTACCACATTTGCTTGAGGAAACATTTTTTCAAATTGCTTTCAAATAATTTGTCTCAAATTCAAATACCACACGGGGTGTGGGGGGGGGAAGAGATTGGAAAGATTCTCACTCTGTAGCACAGTTCTCTTAAACCTCATTGAAAGCCTCCAAAGTACTAAAATCAAAAGTACAAGCTAAACCTGGCTGCTGTTGCTATTTCTTAATAGAATGACAGAATGCATTTCATTTGAAAGTTTAAGGCAAAAATAAGTTTCACAAAAGATTAACCAAACAGCAGTAAATTCCAAAGACGCAGTCTGCCTCTACTCCCCCACAGAGCAGAACTTGGTTTTTAAAAATATTTTTGCATTAGAATGACTCTTCTATATGTTTTCTGAATCTCACTGATGCTCAGATCTTTTTAAGATATTCAATCTTCTGAATAGAGAATGCCAGTATTACTAGTAATAATTCTCTAAGAGTCATTTAAGAATGACCACTTAACCATAATGCCATGTCAATGGCTTTGGATAGTAAAAATGTAGTATAGTGAACTGGAAGACTACATACATCCACAAAAGGAACTAAGTGTAAAGACTATGCCCATCCCACTCCTTTTTGTGAGCACTGTATATCCAAAGTATCTAGTAGAGTATTTGGTAAATATGAGAACAGATATAAAACATGTAATTTTAAAACAGTAGATCATTGGGCTGAGAATGTAGCAAAGTGATGGAGCACTTGCCTAGCATATATTAGGCCCCCAGTTCAATCCCCAGTATCATAACATAAATACAATAAAACAGAGAATGCCAAAAACAATGAAATGGGCCAGGTGTGATGGCACCTGTCTTTAATTCCAGCACTTGGGAGGCAGAGGCAGGAGGATCTTTAAATTAGAAGCCAGCATATTCTACATGGCAAAGTCCAGGCTGGCCAGAAATAAACTGGGAGACTCTGTCTCATTAATATACATACATATGAACTAAAATTAATAACAAATATGTATGAAGATGAAACCCTTTACTTTGTATGATACACTAAAAATTTTAAATAAATTTTAAAAACAGGCAAAGTAATAAAGAAAATAAGTTCAAGCATTTAAATTAGAATTCCTCTTTTTCTTTTCTCTTCCCTTCTTTTCGCCTTCAATGCTGGAGATCAAAATCAAAGCCTTATACATTTATTTTAGTGATATAAAACAATCTTGCTTACTTATTTACTGACTTACTTATCTTTTGTGTGTAAGGAGTAGGTAGGTATGTGTGAGTGTGAGTGCCTGTGGAGGTCAAAGGACAGCCTCCACTGTCAATCTTCCAATTCCACCTTGTTCTTGTTGGAGACACGGTCTCTTCTTTTTTGTACCTATGCATGGCAGTGTGTTTCTAGGAATTCTCTTCTCCTCCTCCCATCCCACTGTAGGAGCACTGGGGAGTATAGATGCATGCTACCTCATCTGGCCTGTCTGTAAGTTCTGAGAATCAGTTCAAGTCATCACAATTATATAACAAGCAATTTACTCCCTACACCATCTTCTCAACCCAGGCTTCCTATTTAGATAATATACCAACAACACATAACAGCTGAAACTGTGAATCTCTCAAAAAGGACCGTTAGATAGTACAATGGCAGAGGTAATACCATAAGAAAGTTCCACAATGATGGCAAATGCTGAAGTGTGATATTATATTGTGTATCTACTAAGTTTGCCTGAAGATCAAAGGGCAGAGTCAGCGACAGAGTTAGCAATGGCGGTCAGGTAGTGGTGACGATCCCAACACTTGGGATCCCATGTCTCTACACTCAGTACTGGGGAAACACAAACGGGAACCACCACACATGTACACACTTGCCTTTAATCCTAGCACTAGGAAAGGTGAACCAGGAAGTGATACAGTCAGCAGAGAAAGAACTATGGCAGGAGGAGGCAGGAGTTCAGCCGTTCACCTGCACCCCCTCCTTTTCTGCTGAGGACTGAGAGGCATCAGTCTGAGGACTCCTGAGGAGCGGCTAGCTGAGAAGAGGCTGTGGCTTGTTCCTCTGTCTTTCTGATTTTTCAGCTTTTCCTGAATACCTGCCTCCAGGTTTTTATTATACCAATTAGAATTCTTGCAATACTGAAATTTTCAACTGATTTAAAAATGTTTATAGAAAAGAGCTGGAGATATGGCTCAGTTGTTAAGAGTAACTGGATGCTCTTACAGAAGATTCAGGTTGATTCCCAGCATCCACGTGGAGGTTTGTAACTGTCAATAACGCCAGTCCTAGTGGATCTGATGCCTTCTATTGCTTCCATGGGCACCAGGAACACACACAGTACACAGGCACACAAGAAAGCAAAACAGTTACACCCAAAATAAAATAAAATAAAAATAATTTAATAATTTAAAATTTCTATATTTTATATATGTAATAGCTAAACATATGACTTTTAAAAATATTTAGCTTAAAAAATATATAACTTAAGCCAAAATAAATACTAAAAGTGGGACAAATTCTATTTGATTTTTCTCTAAGCTTTGCCAAATATTTCAATGTAACAGACTTTCATATTTTCAGAAGAGTAGCAAAATATGGCATAGTAAAAAAAAGTAGAGGAAATAATTTTGAAATTTTAAGAATCTATTATCAATACTGGAGATTCAACCATAAAAAATGACCCACATCTATGATATTTTCTAACCTACCACAGCCACCAAAACAAATAGTAAAATCTTATTAGGCTCAAATCACTTAAGCAGCATTAGTGCTACATAATCCTAGAGTTCAGATCCCTGGCACTCATGTAAAAATGGGGCCAGCATGTGTCCCACCTGCAATCCCAGCAATCTGAGGTAAAGACAGTGCATCCCTGCCCTTACTTTAAAATTTAAATAGAGGGGTTGGAGAGGTAGCTCAGAGGTTAAGAGCACTGGCTGCTCTACCAAAGGTCCTGAGTTCAATTCTCAGCAACCACATGGTGGCTCACAACCATCTATAATGACATCTGGTGTCTGCTTCTGACATGCAGACATACGTGTAAGTAGATAAATAAAATCTTTAAAAAAAAAAAAAAAAAAGATGTGCTTTAAAATTTAAATGAATCAAAAAAAAAAAAAAAAAAAAAGGAATTAGCCAGAACTACATAATGAGACCTTGTCTCAAATATAAAATAAAACAAAGTAAATTGAATTTTGGTAGGGCCTGGTGGCACATGACTTTAATCCCAGCACTCAAGAGGCAGAGACAGGCAAATTTCTTTGAGTTTGAGGCCAGGCTATTCTACACAGATAGTTTAAGCCAGCCAGGATGATATGATCAGAGAAAGAAAGGAAGGAAGGAAGGAGGGGGGGAGGGAGAGAGGGAGGGAGGGAGGGAGGGAAAGAAAGAAAGAGAGAAAGAAAGTAGGGTAATGGAGGTACACACCTTTAATCTCAGCACTCAGGGAGACAAAGGCAAGTGGATTTCAAGGCTAGCCTGGTCTAGAGAGTTCCAGGACAGCCAGGGCTACAAAGAGAAACCTTGTCCAAAACAAAACAAATGAACAAAGAATTAAGGGAAGCAAAAGAAGACAGTCACAAGCAAGGATGGGGTGCATCAGAACAGGACTCCCAGGTTCTCCCTGACCAAGCAAAGGACAGGGACGGCGGCCCCACACTCACCTGTGCATACTCTCTTTCAATAGCAGCCTTCTTCTGACTGAAAGTCCTAGAAATACAAACAACAATTAATCACCAAAAGCAGAACTTTAAAGCCTCATGTAACTTTATCAACACAGCTTTAAATATTGCCTTGTACAATATGTGAGGCGGGGAAATGGTTCCTCCCTATGAGCTCAGGAACAGAGGAAACCACACAGCAGTTTTTCACAGGAGTTACAGTAACAAGTACAAGGCCACTGGAAGCTATAGTGTAAAAATATACTTCTACACATGCATTATTTCAGATTCTATGACTCCCATGCTCATATTTTAATACTTATGGCTGGGCACACTGGTGTTTGCCTACAGTCCCAACTACTCCTGTCTCTACTTCCCGAGTGTTGAAATTACATGCACCATTACACCCAGCATTTCTACATGTGTTCTGAAGAGGGAACACAGGTCCTCACGCTTATGAGTGCTCTACTGAGCCATCCTCCCAAGCCCATTAGGCTTACATTTAAGGTTTATCCAAGTAGCATGTATCAATACTTCATTTCTCTTTACTGCTGAATAATATCCCACTCTGTATGTTTATCCCTTGATCTAGTGATAGACATGAGCCATTTCCACATCTTAGCTATTAAAAACAGTGCCACCATAAGCACCCAAGTTTCTATCTACACATATACACATTATACACACATACAATAGTGCATGTTATAGCACAGTGTGGAAGTCAGAAAACAACTCTCACTGGTTCCCTTCTTCCACTTTTATATAAATTATGATGACTGGAACTGGTCATCAGGATTTACCCATTGAGTCAACTTGTTAGCCTGAGATATGTATTTAAATTATATGTGTATATATACATAGAACAACTAACTCAATATGATATCGCTTTAACTTTTGAGGAACTATCAGAATGATCTCAATATCTCAATAACAATTATAATATTTTGTACTCACAGTATATTTTTAATTCAATAGTCAAATACAAGAAACTAGCCTTTCAAAATAAGCCAGGTATGGTGTCCACACCTATAATCAAAGCATTCTGGGAGAGTGAAGAAGGAAGATCACAAGTGTGAAGCCAGTCTGGCCAGCTTAGTAAGACCCTGTCTAAACTAAAATGATAAGGACTAGGGATGTGGTACAGTAGTAGAGTGCTTGCCTAGAATGTATAAGGTCCTGAGAGCTGACCTTACTTAAAGCATGAATTTCTTTGTGTTTGTTTTGAATAGAGGCACCCTAGCAGCTGTCAAACGCCCCATCTACTAACCTCAACTTCCTGAGTGTTGTGATTACAACTGTGTGCCACTACACCCAGCTACAAAAATTTTTATTTATTTCTTAATGTGTGTGTATGAATGTATGGGGTGTGTGTGTGTGTGTGTATGTGTGTGTGTGTTTTTGCATGCACCAAGAAACGAGGTTTTGAATCCGCATGGAGCTGGAGTTACAGGAGGCTGTGAGTCACCTGATATGGGTGCTGGGAACCGAACTGGGATCCTCTAAAATGGTAATTAAGAAACATTCCTAATGCTGCGACCCTTTCATACAGTTCTTCATGTCACGGTGATTCCCAACCATAACATTATTTCCATTGATACTTCATAATTCTAATTTTGCTACTGTTAAGAACTCTAATGTAAATATATCTGTGTTTTCCGATGGTCTTAGGTGACCCCTGTAACCAACCACAAAGGGGTCATAACCCACAGGTTAAGAATCACTGCTCTAAAAGATCAACACACACACGCTCTTAACCTCTGGGCCTCCATATAAATGTTCTTAATGGCATCCAGAATAGAGGATCTTATGGACTATGCAGCAACTCAGAGGTAGAAATTTCGCTTAGCACATGAGAAAGTATGATCAGAATGATTGCTAACTAGAAATTTCATAAACACAAAAAAATTGGCCAGGCAAAGTGGTGCCTTTAATCCCAACACTTGGAAAACAAAGGCAGGTGGATCTCCGTGAGTTCAAGGACAGCCTGATCTACAGAGTTCCAGGACAACCAGGGCTAATACACAGGGAAACCCTGTCTCAAAAAACTAAAACCAAAACCAATAAATTAATTTGTTGCATCAATGTTATCTCTAATCATTAGAAAAAAATTAAGGCCTAGAATAATGAATCTTTCACAGAAGTTTTCACTTTATTTTGTTCAAACTCATCAGAGGAATATAGCAGATACAGCCTTACAAAATGCATTTCTTAAATCAGAAACCCTGATGATAAAAATTACTCCCTAATGTTTAAGTTGCAAAGTGAATACTATGTTAGCATTATGAAGAAAGTAAAATCTTGTTTATAACCCTCAGAGCTCTTTGATGACCAAAAATACAGTGTGTGAACAGTAGAGCAATCCTATCTACTTACTTATCTATCTATCCACACGTATGTGCATCTGAATGGTTTTTGTTTGTCTTATCAAGTAGCCCAGACTGGCTTCAAACTCTCTGTCCACCCACCTCTATCTGCCAAGTGCCACAAATAGATATGTACCACCATACCCGGGTCTAACTAGTGATACTGTCTAAGAAATCCTTTCCTCAACAATAAATCTCAACAGTAAGTCTGAAATACTCAAATGCTTTTTGTTGTTTCACTAAGAGCTCTTGAAGGCCCTAGAACTTTTAAAATGGTGATTATTCACTTCAACTTAAATCAGCTTCTGCACTGGCCCCTAAACAAGTCAGTCTGACCACTCCAGCTCTGGAGGAACTAGATTTAGGCTTCTTCCAATTTAAGGCTTTTTGCCTGTCTCAAAAAATCTGTCGTTCATTGTGTCTACCTTCTTCAGTGGTCCTAGCTCTGCCTTCACACACACTGTAGCTTCTTCATGAGGATTTGTTGCTTCCTTGGATGCTCTTTCTTTTACTAACATAAAAATGGCCTTTTTTTTCTTAAACTTCACGTGCCAATAATTAGCTAGCTTCAAATTTCCCTTGTGTAGCTTTTCCACCTCTCCCAGTGTTCCTAGACGTGAAGGAAGTAGGGTGTGCTCTGGGCAAGGCTTTGGGTAAATAAAAGCAATTCAAAGGCTGACTTGATCTAAGCTAACAATGGAAACTTTCTCCATAGTAGCAAAAAGGCTTCTGTAGTTTTCTCCTATCATGTGTGTCCTCTGCAGTAGCAATTTTAAATTGCCTTTACCAACTTTTCCTTTGTAGTCACAACTTGGCTAACTGTTTGGCACAAAGGCCTATCTTTCAAACCTTTCCCACTAACCTTAATCATCTCTAGTTTTTGCCCTCAAACGAAACACATGCAACCCTCCCTCTCAACTGGCTGATCTCAGTACACCTGAGGAGTAGGGAGGCCAAGAGTGAAAAAGTCTGGGATCAGCTGATCAGTAGAACAGCTGGACAGTCAGAATACATACAACAGTTAGTAAAGTCTCCATCTGAGATAGGTATAATTTATGGTACCTCAAAACAAATATAACAATAACATGAAGAATCAATGACTACAAAGAAATATATAAATAATAATGAAAAAGTTGACAATATTTCAAGAATTATCAAAATGTGACTTTGAGCCAGGTGGTAGTAGTGCATGCCTTTAATCCCAGCACTCAGGAAGGAGAGGCAGGTGATGTCTGTGAGTTTAAGGCCAGCCAGTTCCAGGACAGCCAGAGCTGCTGCACTACCATATCCAGACTCAAAGTTTCAATTTTTAAAAAATAACAACAAAAACCCACAGTACTCGGAAGCACAATAAAATACAGTATACCAACATAAAGACTGACAAATAAACCCTGCTTTGAAAGGATTCACTAACAGAAGGCCTAAAAATGCTACAGTCATACAATGACAAGCAGGAACTATTTGTTTCTTAGGAACTAGATCCCCTTAATTTTCCCGACTATACTTTAGTTCCTTATCAATAAAACAATAAAGACAATAAAGCCAGAATCTTTCTGTCTATAATCATGTCTACAATCCCAGCAATAAAGCTACAGAAATATGGTGAGTTTAGAGCTAATCTGGACTACAAAGTGATTTCCAGATCAATCTAGGTTATATAAAGAAACTCCACAGTGTGGGAGGAGACCACAAATGTGTGCAGGTGTGACAGAGAGAGTTTACCTCATAGAAGTATAAAATTAATTAGTACATGTTTTTAAAGTACTTCAACAAACAGCATATGATAAATACTATAAATTTATTAAAAGTAAAAATGTCATATTCTTTTTTTTTCTTTTTTTCCTTCTTTATTTAAAATGTCATATTCTACAATTATATTACAAAGTTTAATCTAGTTTCAACATTTTCACTAGTTGAATATAGAAAATGTTAACAAAAAACATGTGTTTTTAAAGTACTATAGTCTTAAATGACAGAAAAAAAGTCTGAATCCTCCCCTTCTCAGAAACTACCCAAAAACAATAAAGAATTAAATAACAAAAACAAAAAGAAAATAATATATGTAAAGCCAGACATGTGGTTTAATACACATCATCCCAGCTCTTAGGAGACTGAGGCAGAAACACTCTGACAAGTTTAAGGCCAACCTGGGATACATGGTGAGATTTTGCCTTTAAAAAAAGAAAAAATATTATGATCTTCAACAAGAAAATATACAACACATAAGCAGAAAATATTTCAAAAGGAACACGAAAGACTGAGGCCTCAAGTCGCAAATGAAGGAGGACTCCATTTCTTCACAGCAGTTCTGGACTCACAAAACTTAAGATCAGCATTTGCAACACAAAACTGGGACTATGGCAGGGAGAGTTTCCTTCATATTTTGAATTAGTAGACACAGAATTGAATTAGAAATTATACAAACAAGCCACGCTGGCAGCAAGTAGGCTGGTGGGTCAGTTTGTGGTGGTGGATCTTTTTAAAGTGTGTTTGTTGGGAGTAATGAGATAACTCTCTACAAACGTAAGGAACTGAACACTGGAGAAGACATCACACACACACACACACACACACACACACACGCACACGCACACGCACACACACACACGCGCGCGCAACCAACTATACACAAAAAACACTAAACCTAAGCTTTATCATTTCTGAAAACGTAACCAGCTTCCATTTTTATGAGATCAGTTTTAATTAGGCACTATCTCTTACAGAAATCATTGACTGAAACCCCATTCTAGACCAATTATCATTTTCTTTACTCCCAAAACACCTATTCATCTTACAATTACATTACATAAAATACCTGCATTTCTGCCTCACTACACTTTTCCATGCCCTCTCTCCCCTGGATGTCCGGAGAATTTATATAGACCAGGCTGGCCTCAAACTCACACGAACCCACCTGCTTCTGCTTCCTGGATGCTGGTATTGAAATGTGCACTACCATGCCTGGTACCTATCTTTCTGTTTTTATAGACATAAGCATTAAGCTTTATGCTGACATAAAAATTTTCAATTGAACTGAAATTAATATATATAAAACATATAGTCTTGCCAAGTGAAGAAAAGTATATTTTATTTTTTTAAAAAAATAGGTGTCAAAAACTTAAAAAGGAAAAAAAGGGATTACTAGCATACTTCATACTGTTTTTTAAGACTCATTTGTATTGATGTTTATGTTTCTCTGTGTGTGTCACGTAAATATAGGCACACAAAAAGGACATTACATCCCTTGCATCTGGAGTAAGCTGCCCAACAGGGACACTAGAAATGTAATTCAGGTCCTCTGGAAGAACAGCAAGCACTTATAAATAAATAAATAAACAAACTTTTTATTTATTCTTTGTGGCTTTTACATCATGCATCTTGACCCCTTCATCTCCCCATCCCTTTGTATCTGCCCTTTGCCATTGCAACTTCCCACCCCAAAATAAAATAAATTTTGAGAAAAGAAAACTTTCATCATAGAAGCTGTAGTGTGACACAGTGAATCCATATATCTTTACTGCAACAAGCACTCTTAACCACTGAGTCATCTTTCTAGCCCCTTTTCACTTATATTTGTATAAATTCATTGTGGAATATTCATTAAATCTAAATCTAATTATAAAAAGTCTCCTTAATTTGACATGCTAGTCTAGCTGTGCCACCTGCTACGCAAGGTAAGCAAATCCTTTTGCAAAATAAGGTTTGTCACGGCCTTCGTGCTTGTTCATTTGTTTTAGACTTTGTTTTAGAGACAGGGTGTATGTCTTCCTGGCTGTCCAGGAGCTAGCTCCCTACGTAGGGCTTGAACCCAGAGAGCCCCTCCTGCCTCTGTGTCCTGTAGGGCCAAAGGCATATGGCACCACAATAACTATTTTTTAAAAAGCACTCACATAATCTTCCTTTTTACAATGTCTAAAACAAGATATTAAATAAATATTACTACTGAAAATTATAAGAGAAAAATGCAAAAGCTTTCGGCAGCTGCCAAGGACTTTCCAACCATGCAAAGAACTCATCTTAAATGCAGGTTGAAATATAGAAGCTAGTGGCTATCTGTGTAATTCCAGCCCAGCTCTCTTGGCCCAATGTTTGGCATTAGTGAGAAACACCATGTACACTTTACACCTGGTGCAATTAAATAGCACACAAGGTAATATCACTTTACTCTGCTTCTATTAGACAAGAAAAAGATGGGGCAGCAAAACCAGCATAGTCAGGCATAGTGACACTCGCCTATAATCCCAGCACTGCAGAGGTAGAAGCATGAGGAACAGGAGTATAAAGCCCAATCTTGGCCTCAAAGGTAGTTCAAAGCCAGCCTCAACCCTGCCTCAAAAACAAATCATTAATTTAAAACATGAGAGCTAGAGTACTCAGTGGTGAAATTCAAAATAGAAAAAGTTACATTTTCATATATTAAACAGAATAAAGCCAGACATGCTGGTACAAGCCTATTTTCCCAGCACTTGAGAGACTAAGACAGGATTGCTGCAAAAATTTGGCCAGCCTGAAGTATAAAGTACTAGACCAGCCAGGAATACACAACAAAACCCTGACTAAAAACAAACAAACAAAATACATAAATAAGCAATCAAACAGAATACATTTATTTGAAGCAGCATAGCAAGAGACTGAGCCTCAGGGCCTGTCCTGTGAAAACAATAATAATCTCCAGTCAGAACAGCACTTCAGGTTTTTATTTAATAAAGTAATTCTCTCACATATCACCTGATACTTCAGAAGTGTCTTCACTGTTCTCAGATTCCACTCATTTGAGAATGAGGGAGGAGAAAAACTCTCTTCTAATTCTAAGATCTACATTAGAAATCCACTAGATTTGTAGGTTAGCAAACTAATGCTTAAGTGAATCTTTACCTATAGATCAGTATATATTTCTACATTAGTTCAAGTCTTCTTTTACAGCTTCAAATTTTTTTTTATTCTTTCCATATAAGAAGTAAACTTGAGTGGCCTTATGAGTCAGCATGTTTACTAATGCTCTTGTGAGCAGAATCATTTTCTTTTATAATGATGGTTTCTGGTGTATACAACAATGTTCATTTTATTATAATTAGCAATCTTTCCCAACTCTTATTAGTTCTCACACTTTGCATCTACTCTCAGGTGAATCTACCAAGACAGTCATCACCAGTGTGTGCTTGCTTTGAAACAAACAAGGTCTGACTGTATAGCCAGACTGGCTTGGAATTCACCTCCATACTTAAGATTCTTACTGTTTCTGTTTTGAGACAGGGTTTCTCTGTGTAGCTTTGGAGTCTGTCCTAAACTTAGCCTATAGACCAGAGTGGTCTAGAACTCACAAAGGTCCTCCTACCTCTGCCTCCTGAGTGCTGGGACTAAAAGGTGTGTGCCACCACTGCCCAGTCCTTACAATTTTTAAATGATGGAAAATTTTACTGATATGGGATGTCTTTCTATATGCTGTGAATATCACTGGTTAATAAAGCGACTGTTTTGGCCTATGGCAGGGCATCTTAGAAGCAGGCAGAAAATCCTAGGCATAGAGAAAGGGGAAGGAGGGTGGAGTCAGGAGAGATGCAATCCTGCAGCCCAAGAATCAACAAGTAAAAGTAAGAAAGTAAGCCAAGTGGCAAGACAGATTAATTCAAATGGGTTGAGTTCAACTGGAGAGATGGCTCAGTGGTTAAGAGCACTCCCAGAGGTTCTGAGTTCAATTCCCAGCAACCACATGGTGGCTCACAGCCATCTGCAATGAGAACTGGATCTGGTGCCCTCTTCTGGCCTGCAGACAGAACACTGTATATATAGTAAATAAATAAATCTTTAAAAAAAAAAAAAAAAAAAAGAAAGGAAAGAAATGGGTTAAGATGTAAGAGCTAGCTAGCAATATGCCTGAACCACAGGCCAAGCAACATGTAATTAATATAAGACTCTGTGTGATTGTTTGGGGCTGAGTGGCAGCCGGGCTGTGAGCAGGTTTGAACCCTGGAGCTAGGCGGGGCCAGAAACGTATTAATACATTTGACATCTTTTTTCTACTCCTAGACTCTTAGTCTCTTTTCCTGTCTTCTGATATTAAGGAGTGAAATCAGTCAGCATTCTTCAGGAGAAATAAAATGAACAGGAGAAAAAGAAGATATACAGTTAAGTGGTAGACAGAGATACAGGGATTTGAAAATATGGTCCATATAACTGGGGTGGGGGGTGCTGACAAGTCTGAAATTTGAAGAGCAGGCTGGCAGCCTAGAAACTCAGGTAGCAATAATGCTTTAGACTTGAAAGAATTCCTTGTAGAAGCTTTCTTTCACTTTTGCTCTTACTAAATGACTGGATAAGGCATACTGACTTCATTGAGTATAATCTCTTTACCTTAAGTAAACTGACTGTAAATGGCAATCACATCTACAAAATTCCTTCATAGCAACACAGAGATTAATATTTGATTAAATTACTTACTTACTCATTACAGCCTTACCAAGCCATAACATAAATCTAAGTACCACATGGAGTTACAGATGTCATGTCATGGCTTTAATGAGAGGTCTTCTAAAACATCATCAATAACATAAACATGTCTCAACAGACTTTTGACAGTCTTCAACACTATACAGTACCCCCCTGACTTAGGATAATTACTCTTTTCCTATTTGTTTGATAAGCTGAGTTTTGGGTCTTTGAAATATAGTCTTCCTACATAGCAGTTTGAGCCTTCCTGCCTTAGCCTCCTAAAGGCTGAAACTGAAGGTATGTGCTACTTATACCAGCTCTCATAACTTTTTAAAAACACAGATTATATTGTGGGATTTTTTCTAATTTGTTGAGATGAATACTAAAGCCTACAGATTTTTAATGTTTTTCTCTTTTCTGACAAATTCATTGATCGGGGTATAGTTGTACACACAATCTCAAGAGGCAGAAAAAGTAGGAGGACACTGAGTTTGAGGCCAGCATGGGCTGCTGTAAATTCAAGGATACCTAGGCTATAAAGCATGAGACCCTGTCTCATGGGGGAATATAAAGGAGAATATACATGTCAGGAT
The DNA here is from genome assembly GCA_004025045.1 of Sigmodon hispidus. Lineage (NCBI taxonomy): Eukaryota > Metazoa > Chordata > Mammalia > Rodentia > Cricetidae > Sigmodon > Sigmodon hispidus. The sequence goes on from PVIH01008542.1 coordinate 65,603, forward strand.
GTAAACTCAGGGTCTCATATGTATTAGGCATATGTTGTACAAGTGAGCTAAACCTAGTCTTACTCCCTTTGTTACATACAACATTCATTGTCGTTATATAATTTAGTAATTTTCAGTATTAATGACTTAAAGGTGGTTTTGCTTCACTTAGTTCCCAAACACAAGCAGAGAGATCCAATGTCTCAACAGTTAACTGTAAAATTTTTCAAGCACAAAATAAAACAATTTTGCAGTTCACACCCATATGGTGACTACCTAAGTTCTGCCATAACAGTTCATAATGTGTGCGTGCTTTATTACATACCTCTCTAGCCATCCATTCATCCATTTTACTTTTGGTGCAAACTGTAACAAGTTAGTGCACACTATACACATTAAAAACGCTTGCTCCTAAATCTTTAAGCATGTTTACTTAGCCTGTTACGTAAAATGACATACAACTAAGTATACTAATATTGGGTATAAATTATTGTACCTTTGGCAGTCAGATAGTTATGTCAACACCAGTCAAGATATAGGAGAAAAGATTTCACAAGTAGCTAAGGCTAAGGAGAAAAGATTTCACAAGTAGCTAAGGCTAAGGCTAGCCTCAAATCAACAATTATGTCTTAGCCTGAGTACTATGATTATAGACACGTAGCAATATGACTCTAACTTATTTTCCATCAAAAATTAGTTTGGGGACCATTAAAAAAGCTCGGCAGTAAGAGCATGTGCAGTCACACCTGACAACTAGAGCTGCAGTCCCCTAGCTCCACATGGTTGAAGGGAAAAACAACTCCCATGAGTTGTTCTATGACTTCTATATGCATACTATCATGTGTTTGCTCATGAACATGTATGTATACACATGTGCACATGACAAATAAACAAATGTAAGAGCTTGGAAGATAGTTCTGCAATTAAAGTGTTTGTTGAGCAAGTAAGTGGTAAGGACCAGAGTTTAGATCTCCAGAAAACTGTAAATGAAAGAGGACATGGCAGGCTCCTGGAATTCTAGACCCAGAAAACAGAGATAAAAGATCCCTAGAGCACACTGGCTTACAGGACAAGCCACATCAGCCAGCCCTGGGTGTGACTGCCCTAAAGAATAAGGCAGAAGAACAATCAAGGATGGTTTCCGTTATTAACACTGGGCCTTCACAGACATGCTCACACATGTAACATGTCCACACATTCTCATACAAATACACATGCACTCATATACTTGCAAAAAAAAAGTGAATGCATACACAGATACACCATACACACAAAAAAATGGAAAACATTAATAGGTAGACATAACTTAAATTTTTAGTGTTAGCCCACCATGATAGCACACACCTGAAACCCCTCACTCTTGGGAGGTAGGCTCAGGACTGCCACAACTTCAAGGCCAGTTGGACTCAGGAAGGAAGGAAAGAAAATAACTTCATAATACTAATTAGATTCCAAATGTTAAATTTCTGCAATAACTGCTACAAATATTTAAGGAACATTATGTTTACTATACATGTAGTAAAACATTTACCAATATTACCACGTCACTCAATTTTAATCTGGATGGTAGGTAATATTCACCCAGTTTGAAATTCAAAACATAGAGAAAAAGGTATACGACAGAGTCTCTGCTGACTACCTCCACCTTCTAGCCATCAGAAAAGGAAAAGAAAAAAAATCACTAAAATATAATCCAGAGAAATACATATTACAATTGTTTCCTTGGGACCACAGACATAGTAATTACTTCATGATACTAAAAATAACATTTTCTTTTGAATTGGGACTATTTTATTTCAAGGTTCACAAAACAGAAAACATCTGGGTGACGAGACTCATATAGAAATGTCAAAAAGGAGATCAAATGGAACATTAAAATAAAGCATTCCCAAGAAATACATTGAAACAAAATAAAATATCAGTGATTAGTCCATAGATAAAAAGTTCTGTACTCAGCTACATTAGTCACTGAAAACAAACAGCTGCTTATGCATTAAGTCATCCTGAGACCAACACCAACAACACTGAATGACAACTGCAGGATTTAAATGAGTATTTCAAGGACTTGCAAAGGAAAACAGCAGCTTGTCTTCTCAGACCTCCTCAAATAAAACACTCCTTCCCACTTCATCCTTCAAGACTGAACTGTCAATCCTCTGTGAATCAAGGGGAGATGATCCAGACACCGTCAGCTCTAGCTCTTACTTGTATCCCTGAATTTCTGTACAACCACTTCACTAACCCCTCACCTAAGAGATAAAAAGAAATGAATAAAATAAACTCGCCTGCAGGGCTCTTAGATTGACATTTCTATGAACTAGCAAAGGTCTAGGGGTGGCAAAATTTTTAAACACTCCTATATTCCTAAAAAAAAGATTCCTAAAAGCCCACTGGCTTACTGACCACTACGTAGGGCAAATATAAAACCCTCCTCCTAACTGAATTCAAAAGGAGTTGGGAGAAGATACAAAGACTTTTACATGGAATCCATGATTCACAACCTGCTGAGACAGCTGGAATCCCAGCAATGTCCCTGGTATTCTAACCCAACATACTAATACTTTTATAGGAATCAATAACAGTAAACTGGAAGTGAATCTCTGTGACCCATATAACAAAAGCTCTGTCACTGTCATCATTACCTTATTTCTTGACAAAAACCCAATCCAATCACATTCTCAGCCACCAAGCTGAAGGACAAAAATGGGCATGTGAAACAAATTTGGCCAACAAGATATCATACAAAGTCTACTGAAATAGTTTAGCTAAAACTGTTTTCTGAGTGGAAGGAAAGGAGGAAGAGCTGGGATGGGGAGGAACTTGGGGGAAGACAACAACAAATGCATCAGCTGCACAGAAGAACTGTCTTTCCTTCCATTTCATATCATCTTATTCAACTGCAACAGGAGAGCTGGTGTGCTGGCGCAAGCCTTTGGTTCCAGCACTTAAAGGTAGGCGGACCTGAGTTCAAGGCCAGCCTGGTCTACAGAGTGAGGATAACCAAAGCTACACAGAGAAACCCTGACTCAAAACACCATATATATATATACATATGGATATATATATTAGAAGAATAAAAGAATTGTTACAGAGAAAGTACCCAGAACCACTGATTCTAGTTTAAAAGTTTTGGCATCACTGGAACTGTTTATCTCTGGGTCCATTAACAGTTCACAATCCACAAATTAACTCTTTAGGATAGTCAGAGCCTGCAATTTCAAGTAATGTTATCAACTGTTTAACCAAACTACAACTCACATGGATTTCTAAAGCATATATTATATTACATATACCACACAAGAGATATTTTTCATGTACTACATTATAAAAATAACCTATAAAGTATTATAATTACGGCAGACAAGAAACATCAGCCTCAGTTAAGTGGCTTGTGTCCAAAGTCCTATATTTAATAAAGGACTAAGTAGTAGGGCTGGTAGTACAATGGTAAGCATCTACCTAGTGCTTGGTGCAGTCTATCACTCTACTCCACCAACTTCATTCTCATTTGGGTGTGGCTAACAGACCAAGTCAGGGAAAAGTGCTCCCAAAATTACTCAACACACATCTATGCTAAATCCTAGTGGAAAGACTCTTCTATTCAAGTCTAAATTATTAAGCTGCAAAGACGACCCCATCAAAAATCTAAAGAAATGAGTCTTTAAATTTTAGAAATAGATAAAGACCTATGAGTAATGTCATAAGTTAATAACCCATTAAATAACAATAGGAAAAGGCATTATTAAAACCCTGGCTCTTTTAATTCAAATAAGCAGTAGTCAGTGACCAAAAAAATTAGCTTTATTAAATAGCCCTTTCAAACTGCATATCCTCTTCTGCTAGGTATATATCTTCTTAGACTCCTCCCTATACAACTGACCATAGTTTGAAAGCATATATTTATTACTGTGATGTCCATTCTTGGTTATCAACTTTAATACATATGGGGTAAAATAACTAGGTACACCCACAAGGGATTTATTATTATTATTATTAAATCCTTTGTGAAGTAGGGTATTATAGATCACTTAAGGCGGGAAAATCCACCTTTAATCTGGACTATACCGCCTGGTGACAACCTATATAAAGGACATGACAGAGGGGAACTCTTCACTCTTTGCCAGTTTGTGTTCTTTCTCTCCTCCCTCCCTCCCCCTCTCTCTCCGGCAAATCTATTTCTTTACTGGCATTAGAGCCAGCTGAGACATCCAGTCTCATGGACTGAACAACTACTGGATCCTTGGACCTTCCAATGGTAGACAGTCATTGTCAAACTACTGGACCAACACCCTATTGAGCCATTCTATTAAGTCCCCCCTCCCTCCCCATATATCGCCATATGTAGATAGATAATATAGATTCATGCTATAAGTTCTGTTCCCCTAGAGAATCCTCATTATACATATAGTTAACTATGTTAATTTTTAAAATTAAATTATTTTTCCTCTCTTCTACTTCATCTTTTCCTTACAGCCCACAGATTCAAAGAAAGAAACAAAGAAAGAAAATTTCTCTCTCAGGATTTACGTAATTTTTTTCATTTTAGTCTGAAAGAAATCTGAGTGAAAGCCATAATGACCAGTGAAGAAACAAAGCATTTGACCACCTAGGACTGCCTGGTATATTATTTCACTTCCTATTAAGGAACAAACAAGACAAAACTGCAAGGCTAGAGAGATGGTTTAATGATTAAGAGCACTGGCTGCTCTTCCAGAAGTCCTGAGTTCAATTTCCAGCAACCACATGGTGGCTCACAACCATCTATGGTGACATCTGATGCCCTGCTTTGTCATGCAGGCATACCTACAGATAAAGCATTCATATATTAATAAACCATAAGAAAAACTTGCTGGTAAACTGATGTAACGCTTGATCATCTTCATCACTTGGAGTTTGTATTCATACTTGTTAAGGGAGTTCTCTTAGCTCTCTCGGCCACTTCCCTTCCAGGGGCTGCCTCCACGAACCCTCTCTTCACACCCCATAATAAATTCTTAAAGTGTGGGGAGGGGAGAAAGCCTTTTAAAAATTATAAAGTCAAACCCCAGTCCAACTATAGGAACACCTGACTCACTCCTGAGGGAGGGGGGACAGAACTGGATTTGCCAGGAGTGAAGACTGATCCAAGCATTGTTGGGTCAGTGTGACCATAGGACTGTCGGCTCCCTGCCCAGGGAGGGGATGGGGAGTTGTGGAGAAGAAAAATGATCAGATGTGGTGGGAGGGGGAGGGGACCTTCAATAGGGATATACAGGGATGGAAAAAAAAATTCAGAGGGAAAGCTGAACACCAAGAAAATATATGTGTAATAATCTTAAAAAAAAAATTATAAAGTCACATTTTTATGATATAATAAATTCTTGAGTGCATAACAAAAGAAACAAATTGGTAAATTGTTCACATTCTGAGTTGAACTCTTCTGAACGGCTTTTTTTTTAATTAAATTTACTCTTTGGCAGTTTCATACATATATATTCTGACTGGGTCACCTTTTAATTGCATATATGTATGCGTTGATATGGGGCAGGCATGCATGCACATGAACACAAAGCTTTTGAAGGCTAGGACAATCTTTGGTATCATTCTTCAGTAGCTATCTACTTTATCTCTTGGGACAGGGTCTCTGACTGGCCTCAGGGTTTGACAATCTGGCTAGGCTGGCTGGCAGGGAGCCCCAGTGACTGACCTATGTTTGACTGCCCAGTGCTAAGATTACAAGTGCACACCACCTCACCTAACTTTTTGGATTCTGGAGACTGAAACTCATAAGGATCCTCTAGCCGCAGCCTCTTGAGTACGGAGATTAAAGATGTAAGCCACATAAGTCAAAGAACCTAAGTTTTCCTCCACAGTATTATATTATAGGCCATCAAAAGCCTATTAGATGCAACATTCCATTCCAACCATTATCTGGGATTTTCAGCCAAACCTATAGATACCTATTCTGCCACTATGTGCACTAACAGACAATGATAACTACAGCACAACCAATCATATCACAATAATGATGCATCTTAAGAAAATGTAACAAACGTGTTTCTTATAATTGATGAAATACAACTTCCTTTGTCACCTTAAGACTTTCTTCCCAAACCTCAACTTCCAACTATAAGAGGAGCTACCAAAGCTGAATACCTGCCTGGCATTTCACATCTCAATTAATTTACAGCAAAAAGATAAACACTGATCTTTCCTCACATATATAAAACACAAGACTGAGAAAAGCTTTGTAACTTGTTCAAGATTATCCAGTCAATTAAGTGGCTTGCAGAGGTAAGCTGCAATCTGTTCTACCTTCAAAGTTCTTATTCTTTGTATTCCTTTAGCCATTCACAAAATGTAACACACACAAGAATTACCACCCTAGGGTTTATAGTCCCATAATAGTGCACTTGCACTATTATCATAGGGGGGAGGGGGCGCTCAGTCTCAATTGGTAAAAAAAAAAAAAAAAAATGCACAACTCACAAGAAAAATACTTTGACAGGACCCATGATAAGTTTCTTGGATTAAAGTTTGATAAACACAGATTAAAAAAAGATAATGCAGGTCTGGAGAGATGGCTCAGCGGTAAAGAGCACTTTTTGCTCTTTCAGAGGACCCAGATTCAATCCTAACACATGTATATTGACTAGTAATTGTGTGTAACTCTAGTCCCAGAGAAGCTAAACCCTCTTCTGATCTTTGCAGACACGCAAGTACACAGACATATATGTCAGAAAAATACTCACATGTTATAATAAAATAAATAAGCCTTAAAAAAATAAAAGGTTTTGAAAAGATAAATGTAATTAAGAGTACAGCAGTCTATGAATTAGAAGTTCCCAATAATAAAGCCTACTTCATCTCCTGTTTTCATTTTCATCTATAAAATAAACAAGCATGATTCAAAAATTTTTCTCCATATCTTAGGATGACTTCCTAAGAACATTTACTAGAAAAATAGTTTTTATTGGGTCCCTGTAGACCATAGCTCAACACACTATGACTAAGCAACACTAAAGGGGAGAACACAGGCTCTAGGATTTAGAAACTTACTTGGTCTAAGGCCTTGGAGAGTAGAGTGGAAGGTAAGTAAATAAACTTTTTAAAAGTAAAACAAGGGAGGTAGAGAGATGGCTCAAGAGTTAAGAGCACTAACTGCTCTTCCAAGACCCAGGTTCAATTCCCAGCACCCACATGGCAGCTCACAACTATTCCTAACTCCAAGACCTAACATCCTCACACAAACATATACGCAGGCAAAACACCAATGCACATAAATAAAATTTAAAAGGTGAGGGGAGGTTGGAGAGATAACTCAGTGGAGTAGGGCTGCTCTTCCAGAGGACCGAGGTTCAATTCCCAACATCCACAAGGCAGCCCATAGCAGCTCACAACTGTCCGTAACCCCTATTCCAGGAGATTGGAGTCCCTCACGGACATACATGCAGGCAAAACACCACTACACATAAAATAAAATTTTTAAAAATAAAAGGGAGGCGTAGGTGAGTGACCCAACACACTTTTTCTCCATCATGTCAGTCCCTGGGACTGAACTCAGGTGACAGTCAAGCATGGTGGCAAGCACCTTTATCCCTTAAAAAAAAAAAAAACAACAAAAGGGCACAGATGCCTGGCAGTGGTGACTCAGGCACTCAGGAGGCAGAAGCAGGCAGATCCCTTAGTTCACTGCCAGCCCGAACTACAGAACATACAGAGCAAGTTCCAGGACAGAAGTAAAACAGGCTATGAATGGTGGCAAATGTCTGTAATCCCAGCATTCAAGAGGTAGTAAAAGAATCACTGCAAGCGTGGCCTGATATACACACCAAATACCAGGCTAGCCAGGGCTCTGTAGGAAAATTCTGTCTTAAAACAACAAAAAGTAAAGTATGTTTGTCCACTGTTGATAGTCAGTTTCAACAGGAAATGCATCAGTACGAAATCTCCCCAAAGAATGGAATGTCCTTGATTAACAACAAATGAGTTCCCTTTTCCTTTTCAGACTTCACTCCCAACACATGATCTTCAAAATCTACCCCTGAAAGAAATGAGAAGGGAGGACAGCAAAGGAAAAAACTGTGTCATTTCCTCCCCTCAAATTCCAGAAGATTTAAGAAGAGAGTGTGGTGGGGACCTAGCACATCTAACATAAAAATCTCCTGTTTACATCTCATTATATCTTAGGTTTGCCTTTTAGCTTCTTTTAAAATCACCACAACTTCATCTATATAAATGGAGCGTGGTGTGCAAGGCTAAAATGCCAGTACTAGGGAGGCAGGGGCAAAAGAATCAGGTCAAGGTTATCATCTTCAGCTACACAGGGAGTCTCCGGTCCAGCCTGGATTGGGAGAGCTGGTCTTTCCTTCCTTCCAAGTGTCAGGGATGAAACTCAAGTCATTAGGCTCAGCAGGAAGGACTCAATGAACAAAGAAAAACATTTTTATTATTTATTCATTCCCCTGTTTGGAAAGAAAATGAAGCCAAATGTGATGGAATACCAGCAATTGGGAGGAAAATCAGGAGGACTACCAAGAGTTCAAGACCAGCTTGGGCTATAGTGCAAGATCTATCTCAAAAACAATTTCAAATTTTTCCACTTGGGGTGGTTTATAACATAAATAAATTAAAATGCTCCAAAATCCAAAAACTGTTAAGCAGATTGAACTTGTTCAGTTTGCACTGGAGGGAAAGAGGGAGAAAGGAAACCAGAAACCCTAAACTGGTGTTGGAGCAGGAATGTTGTATTCTACTACTTCACATAACTGCTTTGAGATCCAGCTTTCTTCTTTTTTGAGTTTTGTTTTTGTTTTATTGGTTTGTTTTGTTTGTTTGTTTTTGTTTTTGAGGACAGGGTTTTACTGTGTAGCCCTGGCAGTCCTAAAACTGGTTTTGTAGACCAGCCTGGCCTTGAACTTACAGAGATCCCATACCTATCTCTGCCTCCTAGGATGCAAGCTCCATCTATCAATGTACCAGATGCCACTTGCTGTTAGTACAGAGCTACTTTTGTATTAGTTTAGGTAAATAGGGAGGCACTGAAAAATAAGATTATCATGACAGCTCTAAGTCAGAATTTTAAAAAACCAAATTAAAGTCTCCACACTACTTATCTCCAAATAAAGTCACAGATATTCAAAACCTGAAGAGCACAGTGGAGATACATCTACTAATATGTTTACCACATCACAATATATTTAACGTGGCATATTAAAAAGCCACACATATGGCCAGGCAGTGGTGGTACACACTCTAATCCCCCTCACTCCAGAGGCAGAGCAGGAAGATCTCTGTGAATTTGAGGCCAGTATGGACTACAGAGCAAGCTCCAAGACAGGCTCCAAAGCTACAGAAAAAACCCTGTCTAAAAAAATAAAAATAAAAGAGTCACACATAACCTTACACTTTCTAAAGGTTTAAAATTAAAAATAAATGTTTTTTATTTTGTGTTTGAATGTTTTACCTGAATTTAAGTCTGTGTACCACATACACACTGGGCCTGGAAAGGCCTTATGAGGGCAAGAGACTCAACAGAATATAAGTTACAATGATTGTGAGCCTCAATGTAGGTATGGGGAATAGAAGCTGGGTCTTCTATCAGTGTCTTAACCACTGAATCATCTCCCCTAGGTGGACCTAGTTTAAAGCATCGTGTACAGCATAATTCTACCCAAGACAAAGTTTTGTTTTATTTCAGTTTGGTTTCTGAAGACAAAGTCTTACTATATAATAGCCTTGACCAGCCAGCCTAGAGCTCCCTGTGTAAACCAAACTGGCCTTAGCCTCATACCTACCGGCCTGAGACTCTTAAGTGCTAGATTAAGGCATGTGCCACCATGCCCAGTTTACAAGACAGATCTTGACTTCTATCATTTCTAAATACAAGCTTATGTTAAGTAAATTTACATGCCAATCTACCAATCTACTCTCACCTGCAAGTTGAGAGTTCACAGTAGACATGTGAAGGTCAGAGGACAGCTTGTACTAATTCTTTCCACCACATGGGTCTAGGGATCAAACTCCTGCTAACAAGCTTAGCTGCAAGTACTCAGCCTGCTGAGGCAACTGACAAACCTATAGTGAAGCGGGGTTTTGTGATTTTAAGATTTATTTATTTTATGTGCATAAGAGTTTTACCTGCATATGTATATGTTTACCACATGCATGCAGTGCCCATGTCAGAGAGTGCACTGGATCCCCTGATACTGAAATTCCAGATGGTTGTAAGCCATTGTGTGGATACTGGAAACCAAAGCTGGGTCCACTGTGTCCAAAGTGGCACTCTTAACAGCTGAGCCAATTATCCAGCCCTTGTTTTGTTTTCCTAAGATGAACAACTTGCCTTGCTCATCCAAAGTATTTTATAGGCTTTAGTGCATTTATGAGCAACATAAAAACAATTACAACTTAGCTCTTCCTATATGGAAATGAAATGATTCTGTAAAATGCCGTTTGGTTTTGCTTTGAAAGATTTATTTATTTTTATTATATACATACATATGTATATAATGAAATGTATAGTGTGTGTACACACACACATACATAAAAACCTATGTTTTGCCTGAATGTATGGGCATTACATGCATGCAGTGTCCACAGTAGCTAGAGAGGGAGTCAGATTCACAGGAATTGAAATTACCTGGTGCCAGGAAGGAACCCAGGTCCTTAGAACAAGTGTTCTTACTGAGCCATCTTTCCAACCCCTAATTTTGCTTTTTTGAGAGTTTTTAACAGTGTAGTCCAGGCAGCTTCCAAATGGATTTTGTTTGTTTGGGTATTTTAAACTATTCACTATGTAGCCCACGACTTTAAACTTCTGCAATCTCCCAAATGCTTAAAAATAGTGCTGCCAAACCCAGCTCTTAAAAAATGTTCATTCTGCTTTGAGTTTTTTGGTATTGGTTTTATTTGAGACAGTGTCTCACTATGCAACCCTACTCTGTAAATCTGGACAGCATCAAATTCACAAAGATCCTCCTGCCTCTACTTCTCAAACAATAAAATTAGAGACATGGTACACTACACTGTGCCTAGCTTAAAATGTACCTTGTTTGTTTGTGGGTGGGTTTTTTTGCTTTGGTTTGGTTGTTTAGTTTGGGGTTTTTTCAAGACAAGAGTTTCTCTTAACGGCTCTGGATGGAACTCACTGTGTAGGTAAGGCTGACCTTGAACTCACAGAAATCCACCTACCTCTGCCTCCTAAATGTTAAGATTAAAGGCATAAACCACCAAACCTGGCTTGCTTATTTTTTGACACAAGGTTTCTCTACATAGCCCTAATTATCCTATAATTCACTACATAGACCAGGCTGATCTCATACTCTCAGAGATCTGCCTGCTTTCTGCCTCTAAGTGTTAGGATTAAAGGAATGCACTATCATGGCCAGCTTAAAATGCATTCTTAAGAATATTCATTCAACTAACTCAATAAGGTATAATATTTCTACAGAGGAAATATAGAGATTTTCCTACTACATGAAACTACAAAAAAAAACCTGCAGTACTCTTGTTTATTCTGTGTAAGCAGAAGTTCAATTGTGTAGCAATATCTGGTGACCTATTGCATGATCACTTTATTTCACAAAATGAGTCTGTCAAACCAAAAGCATCTTTGAACCAGGCAGATACTAAGACCTAAATCTCTTACATCAGACAGAGACTGAGAGGCCTAAAAGCATGTTTTAGCATGTAATGGTAAATGCTAATTACAATTATATGGGGGCAAAAAAGAGTGTACTGATTCCTTTAAAATATTCTGCTAATGCCCGATACACTACCAGATTCTCCATTTAAACTTTTATTTGTTGGGTTGGTTGGTTTTGGCTTTTTGAGACAGGGTCTCACTCAGTAGCATAAATTGGTCTGAAACTTACTTTGTAGCCCAGGGTGGCCTCAAACTCATTGTAATTCTCCTGCCTTGGCCTTCCAAGTACTGGGCTTACATGCATAAACTACCATGCCCAGATACATTCTGCATATAATAGAGATATATACTTTATGTCAAAAAGCACAGCAATGAGGACAAGAAAGACGAGGATCTGAGTTCAGATCCAGCACATATGTAAAAGCAGGATGTGGTGGTGCTCGCCTAGAGAGTGACAGACAAGAGGATCCCTCGGCCAGCTTGTCAAGCTGAATCAATGAGTTCTAAGTTCAGTGAGAAACAGTAAAAGTCTAGAGAGATGGCTCAGAGGTTAAGAGCACTAGCTGCTCTTCCAGAGAACCTGAGTTCAATTCTCAGCAACCACATTGTGACTCACAGTCATCAGTGATGAGGTCTGGTGCCCTGAACAGGCAGGCATACATGGAGGCAAAATGTTGTACACATAATAAATAAAAAAAGCTTTAAAATCAAACAAACAATCAAAAAGAAATTAGGCTAAACCAAGCAGTAGTGGCACATACCATTAGACCCAGCACTTGGGAAGAAGAGGCAGGAGGATCTCTGAGTTCAAGGCCAGCCTGGTCTACAAAGCAAGTTCCAGGACAGCCAGGACTGTTTCACAGAAAACTCGTGTCTCAAAAAAAAGATGGCTCTGTCCTCTGATATTCCAGACCATTTTTATTAAATATACAACATGTCACCACAGAGAGGGGCCAAGGAGGCCATAGTGGATAAAATGCTTGCCAGGCAAGAACACTAGGTTCAGGTTTCCCATAACCAACATAAAAAAGCTAACAAGACCTGGTAGTTTGTCTGTAATCCCAGAAATGGAGGATCCTTGTGGCAAGTTGATTATTTAGACTAGCCTAATGGGTAATCTTGGTGTTTAGCTAGAGAACCTACCTCTCAGTACATAAAATGGAAATGATTGAGAAAGACATCTGACAACAACCTCTGGTGCAAGACAGACAGACAGAGACAGACAGACAGACAGACAGACAGACACACACACACATACACACACACACACACACACACACACACACACACACACACACACACACACACTGATAGTTTGAATAAGAATGCTCCCCCACACTCCCACAGGCTCACATATTTGAATGCTTAGTCATCAGGGAGTGGCACTACTTGAAAGGGATTAGTAGGTGTAGCCTTGTTGGAGAAAACTGCATCCCTAAGAGTGAGTTTTGAGGTTTCAAATGACAAAGGCAGGCCCAGTCTGTCTGTCTGTCTGTCTGTCTGTCAGTCTGTCTGTCTCTGTCTCTCTTTCTCTTCCTGTTGCCTATAGATCCAAATGTAGAACTCGCAAGTATTTCTACAGTACCATGTCTGTCTGCATGCCACCATGCTCCCTACCATGATGACAATGGACTAAAGCTCTGAAATTGTAAGCAAGTCCCAGCTAAAGGCTTTATTTTTAAAGAGTTGCCATGGTCAGCCAGGTAGTGGTGGTGCACACCTTTAATCAAGAGGCAGAGGCAGACAGATCTCTGTGAGTTTGAAGCTTGCCTGATCTATAGTACAAGTTCCAGGGCCACCAGGGCTACACAGAAAAAACCTGTAGGCCCAGATCCCAGGAATAAGAAACAGGTGGATTGACAAATTCAAGGTCAATCTGGCCCACAGAGTATTCCAGGCCAGCCCAGCCTCCACAGCAAAAACCTGCATGAAAATGCCAAAAAGAAAAAGAGGAGGAGGCGGCAAACCACAACTACAGTTTACAGATAATTAGATGTCCTGAGTGACGAAAGGAAAAAGGATACATAAAATGGTAATAATTAAGCCAGAAATAGACATCTGCAGCCTTTGAACTATGACAAGGTGTTGGACCTTTACTAGAAGACCACAGAAAGAGGAACTAATCACAATGTGGAAGACAGACTAGTTACCAAAGAGAGATTGAAGAAAGAAAAATATGATGACACTGCTGTGATAATTAGAATATTGCTATAAAAATGCAAAGCAGAGCGATGAATTAGAAAGAATTCAAATAGTAGCAACGGCAAGAACAACAATCACTATCAACTTAGCTTAATTTATGTTGTACTTGTATGTCATGTGATCTGCATTGCCTTTAAGAATGAAAGGTACTATTGTCCCACTTTACAAATGAGAAAACTTTAGAAACATTAAGTCATTTTTCAAAAGTCGGCATAGCTAATAACTGTTAGAATTTGCGTGTGAAAAGAACTTGCATGCCACCAAGAAGGCCATATTAGGTTTATTGGGGGGGGGGAGGCAGAAAGAGAGCAGGGGGACAGAGAAGAAAGAAGAGAAAGTCTTCCACGTGGTTGGAGATTTTAAAGGGTAGGCACAGCTTCCGTCAGAAGCCTTGGAGTGAGTCCCTGCAGGTGAGGGTGTGGCTAAAAACCAACAATAACTACAAAAGTTTGGACAGAAATCCAAGACTGAATGACTCCAATATCTAGACTCTTGACCTTAAGTTCTTGCACTACAGTCCAAACAAAAAGGAGAAACGTGAAATCTAGAGGTCCTTAGATGACACCATTGGTGAGTCTTTGTGACATGCCCCACAAAAGACCTCTACTTACACACTAACTTTTCCTTCCTGAAATCTTTCTAAAAATTGCTTACTTCTACTACCTAGAGATTTCTAAGAAATAGCTTAATAGGTTTAATAGATGTTTAAAACTGAATTTTTAACCATAATGAAGTTTTATCATATTGCAGAAAAATTTTTTAATCTAATAACTTACTTGTGAAAGCTGGGAATATATCCCAGTGATAAAGCACATGCTTAATGTATACAAGGTCTTGTGATACAATGACCAGTGCAACTTGAAAAAAAAATACCCTGGGTGCTATAAAGATGGCTGCTTTTCCAGAGGAGTTCAATTCCAGCACCCACATGGTGGTTCACAACCATCTATAATGAGATCTGGTGCCCTCTTCTGCCATGCAGGCATACTGCTGGCAGAACACTGTATACATAATAAATTTTTTAAAGAAGGCAGATAGTCCCACCCTCCACCACAGGCCATAGATAGGAAGAAAACAAAACAGAAAGACATAAAGAGAAAAACAAGAAGCTGGAGATATGGCTCAGTGGTTAAGTGTTCTTCCTGACCTTCTAGAAGACCTGAGTTCAGTTCCCAGCACGCATATCAGGTGACTGCAACTCTAGCACCAGGAGACTCAACACCCTTTTCTAGTCTCTACACATATCTACACACTCACAGCATATACATACAAAGACGAATACAAAAAATAATTACTTTATAAGAGAAACAAATTCAGACTCGAAATAGTCCTTTCCAGTCAGAAAAGCAACCCAGGTATATTCAAAATAAATGAAAACATTTATATGCCTTAGAAATCCTAAAAAGACATATAGAAGAAAAGTTCATTCTAAAGTAAGCATGAGGGAAAAAAGCTCTTTAAAATCTTTGTGCCATAAATAGCTCAGCTATCCAAAACATACATAATTCTATCCTAACAATATATGGTAATGTTTCTCATGAAACAAAATGTTAGGGTACTATGGGGAAAATAGCCAACTGATGAGTTATAAGTTTAACTCTAATTTGATAACTGTGTTATAAAAAAATCTGAGCTCCTCTATTTGAATATGCAAATCATCTCTTATCTTTTACAACAATATTTGAATTGTACTACAGGTAGCAGGCCAGGTGTGGTGGTAAATATCTTTTTTTTAACGATTTATTTATTTTATGTGCATTGGTATTTTGTCCGAATGTATTTCTATGTGAGTATGTCAGACCCCCTGGACCTGGAGTTATAGACAATTGTGAGCTGCCCTTTGGGCACTGGGAATTGAACTTAGGTTCTCTAAAAGAGAGGCCAGTGCTCTTAACTGCTGAGCCATCTCTCCAGCCAGGTGGTGCATACTTTTAATCCCAGCACTAGGAGGCAGAGGCAGGAGAATCTCTTTGGGTTCCACCCAACCTGATCTACACAGTGAGTTCCAATACAGCCAGGACTACATAAAGAACCTGCCCACAGAAATAAATTTAAAAAGATAGAAAGATAGATAGACAGACAGACAGATAGATAGATAGATGAGATAATCCTTCCTTTAATAAGAAATTCCTAGATGGAGAGAAGAGAGAGTGACTGGGAGTGGTGGGAGGGGGAAGGGAGTTTGAACAAGGCAAGGGGATACATGGATAAAAAATGAGACTTTATTCAAAAATAAATAAAAAAGAAGAAATTCCTACTTTCTGCTTGTTTTTTTTTTTTTTTTTTTTTTTTGAAAAAGGCTTTTCTTTGTAGCCCAGGCTGGCCCTGAACTTGTACTCCTATCTCAGCCTCCAGAAAGCTTGGATTACTGGGATTCCAGATCTGTGCCTCCATGTCCATCTACTACACTCAGTTATAACATTCATTTTCACAATGTTAGTACAGTGTTTTATCTAGTAAAAAAAAAAACCCAATTATTAATTTAGGTAGCTTTAATAAAACATGATAAATAGTTGTCACTGAATTGCACATTTATACAAAGTTACACTTGCCATGTTTTAACAAACAGTTTAATTACCTGGGCTGACTGGCTCATCCCAGATATTAACAATTAACCATAAGTGTCAGCTCAGAAGTCTGTGTAGAATTGCTAAAGCCAATAAATAACTTGCAACTTCGTGAAAAGATTAAGACTTTTCAGGTGAGTGATTACAAACTGGCTGACAGACTCTTAAGGCCCTTAATTTTCAATAGAGCATGTGTACGCTAAGGAGAAGTTTGCACTGTTAGTTCCAGTTCCAACTTCCAGCTGAGTCAAAACTCTGCAGCCTAAAAGCAGGAAATTCAAAAGGAAATTCCATCACCAGATCCTGGGGCTTGGCAACTCAAAGGTCCTCAGTGGCAGATAAAGCTCTCCAACTCTTCACTGAAATCTTACCTCATATCTTCAAGTAAGTCACATTCTGCCTGATGTTTGGCTTGAAGCTTTGTCATCTGCTCACCTTGAATGTTTTTCAGTTCTTGTGTGACTTTCACCTAAAACACAGCATGTATTTATGAAGGCTTTTACTACGATCTGAGCAAGAAAAATTACTTAAAGAAAACAATATTTGTTAGAATGTTTACTTGTAGTTTTCCATGCCCTCAAGATTAAAAAATCCATTATTCGCCACCTAGTTTTACTACTTAACTATGATTAACGAAAAAACTAGCCAAAGAACCTAAAACAGGGACTGAATAAAACTTCAAAAATATGAGAATTACAGTTTAAAGAGTGCAAACTGTCATTCTGTCTTCTTTCTTCCCAAAGATACAGACATTAACCCAACAGGAGTGGTGAGCACAGATGAAGAAAAGCATATAGTATCTATCTAATACCTATAGACTGAGACTGAAATTTACACAATCATGAAATAATATACGTGAATAAATTACATAAAATAGTCCATAATGGCTGCAAGAAAGCACACCATCTCTGAATGATGCCCTCCACTTTGACAGCGAATCAAATCACAATCTCTTTCTCACAAAGGAGAACGAAAAAGTGACCTTCCAGCATATGCAGGGCTTTTAAACTAACCCAGTAAGCCAGGCCAGGTGGCAGCCCCACTTCAAACAGTGAGAACCGCCAAAGCCAGCTGGCTGGAGCCTCCCCGGCCAGCCTGGACCCCAAGAGTTGCAAACGGTTTTCGATTATGGTGGAATCCTGGCCATCAGAGCAAAGCTTCATGGAAAGGTGGGGTACACGTGCAGAAGAAAAGGGGTGGGGGTGAGTTAACTGGAGAAATCATGATTAAGAAAGGAAAGGAACCCGAGACGGTGAGTTACTCATGTGGCAAATGTTTGCCCACGAGGGAGGATATAACTGTCTCTATCCATTGCTCAGAGTAGATATCTAGTATCCATCTGAAAAATTTAAAAAAGACAAGGACACAGCCTTAGCCGCCAGGAAAGGTGGAGAAGGACCTGGCAGCCGGGAAGCTGCTGGCAAGCCCCAGAGCACTGGTCACTGCCACCCAGGCCATGCAAGCCTCAAATTGTCAGACTCTGGCTTTCATATGGGAAGCTCCACGGTTTCCTAGGCCCCTTAGCTGGAGGCGGGGCTGGGGGGGGGGGGCAAGACCCGTCAATTCTTAATTTGCTTTCCCTTGGGGTGAGAGGGCGGTGACCGTACCAACTTCTTTTCCGCAGCCCCGTGGGAAGAAAAAAAAAAAAAAAAAAAGGCCGAATCTTGGAGCTAGACTTGAAACAATCCCCTCCCCGGGCAAATATGCCAATGGGTGGGGTGTCCACGAGCAACTGGAGGGCTCGAACCTGGTGCAGTCTAAACAATCCCACACGCACAAGGCTCTGCAAATCTGCAGGGGCTCCCCCGCCTCCCCTCCGTGCAGCACTTTGCACTGGGCAACACTGCCATGCAGCTAGACACACATATGCACCCCCGAAAAACTCTAGCGAATGTCTAGGGGGGAGGGGGCTGTCCTCCCTAGTGCAGTGGACAACAAGCACTGGCCGCCCCTCCATCGGAAAGACACACACACACACACACACACACACGACCCCCTGCCTGGAGCAGGCGGCAACTCAGTGACAAGCCAAGAGGCAAGAGCGGTCACGGCCCCTTGCGGGAAGGGGGAGGGGGGCGCAGCGGTCGCCCCAGCCGCGTTCTTTGTACGCACCACCACCACCCCCCAAATCTCCTAATCGCCCCCCGCCAGCGGCGCCCTTACCTTCCTCGGCGGCGGCTGCATGATGCTGAAGGGACATCAATCCTCCACCCACCCCCGACGGCGCCGTTTAAAGGACTGTGCGGGTGAGGAGGGCTGGCGAAAAGGGGGCGGCCCAGCGAGCCAGGGCGCGCGCGCGTGCGAAGGGAGAGCCTGGGGAGGAGGAGGAGAACTCGCCCGGGAGACAGCGAGGCAGGCGGACGGCGGCTTGCACCCGGATCGCAGCAGAGTGTAGAGACAGGGAGGAGGAGGAGCACCGGGAAGGCCTGCCTGGGGCCCGGGCAGCCCGGGGGGTGTGTAAGGGAAGGAGGCGGGGCCGGCTAGGGGGCGGGGGCCGCGAGCGGGGGCGCTGCGGAGCTCGTCGGGCGGCCGCCGTCGTCCGCGATTGCTGCCCGCCGCGGCTCGGCTGCAGCCGGCTAATGCAGCGGTGGACCCCCCACCCACTCGGGCAGCCAGGCCCTCGCGGTACCCAACGCCCCCGCCCGGCCCGGGAAGGAGGAAGGCGGGGCTGTGCTCCTCCGCTAAGGCTCCGCCAACCACTCAGGCCGCGGGAATTTCCGGCCCCGGCGTGTGCCACAGCGCCCCGCTCCGGCGGCCGAGGGAAGTGCTTCCAGCCACCGCCTGCTTCAAGGGGAGCGGGGCCGCGGATGTCGGTGTGACAAGAGGGGAGATTTCATGCATGCATCGGCGGACGGGAAGGATGGAAACGGTTGCGGGGCTCCATAGATTCCCCCCGGTTCTCTCTGAGAGTGGAACGTTCCAGACGCTTCCCGTTCTCCCTCCCCCCAACACCGAGAAGGCAGCTGGGGGCTTCCCGCGCGCCTTCCCGCCAGCCCGCCGGGGCGCGCGCCTCCTCCCGGGGGCGCGCACGTGGGCGGGAGAGGGTTCTGCGCCGACGCACGCGCACAGGCCGCCCCCCCCCCCTTCC
Organism: Sigmodon hispidus; assembly: GCA_004025045.1. Lineage (NCBI taxonomy): Eukaryota > Metazoa > Chordata > Mammalia > Rodentia > Cricetidae > Sigmodon > Sigmodon hispidus. Next base: position 85,065 of record PVIH01008542.1, read on the forward strand.
TGGCTTGTGCAACTGCAGCGTTTGTATGGGAATTTTTCTGGAGTAGAGGGGCTGCTGCGCTCACAGCGGGATCATTTGCAAGGAGGAGGAGGGGGTTGCAAGGAGAATTCCGGATTTTGCTTCCCCTCGGTCCCTCATGTACCCTCCCTCCTAATCAGCTAAATGTGCACCGAGAAATTGGGCATGAATAAGTCCCTTTACAACCGGCCGCAGGTGCCAGGCCTGTGCTATTGGAGGAAGGCAGGTGGAAATAACCTAAAATTGCCAGGCAAAAGAATGGAAGTCCCTCTATTACAGATCATTTAACCAGAGAACGTGGAGTCGACTAGAAAAGAGCGGTAAACTCTTGAGTACGGGCGTTTCCATATCACAGATTGGAAGGCTTGTGTCCGCAGAAAAATGCTCTCAAGGTCACGTGGCATGACTAGACTCCTTGAGTCAGGAAGCGTTCTATGGGTTATAAAGAGATAAGCAAAGGCTGGGGTGGGGAGGTGGACTTCGCTCAGTGTTAGAGTCCATGCCTAGAAGGCATAGAGGTCCTGAGTTCATCACCGGCGGCAGGGGAAAGAAAGGAAAGGCGTAGGTAAAGAATAAGAACCTTAGGTGAAGAATAAGAACCTTAGGGAGACAGTGAGAGCCGTGGAGGAAACGTGCAGGAAGCCCTTGTCTACAAGTGAGGACTTTGAGGTCAACCCAGTTTGTCCTGACTGGTTGGATAAATTCAGTCTCATCTAAAATGACAATGGTCACTCTCAGCAGTGTCCTCTTCAGACACCTTCCTGCTCTATCCAGACCACCCTTGGGTTGCTTGGAATAATAGAAAAATCTCTTCTTTGTTCCTCTGCACTTGCTTTGAGCCACAGATCTTCGCACAGCTACCCTATGAGCCGGATCTCTCCCCACACTTAATACAGAACTTGCAGTCCCGGATTGCTGTTCTCAGAAATATGGTTCAGACAAAAAAGGAAGGTCCAAGAGGCCTTACTAGAACAGGAGGATTTACCAGATAACCTACTGGCTCTGGCCAAAAGATGAAAAAGTGGGACTTGGACCCAGATGCTTTCCATTGAGTTAACCCACTTTCTTGTGTGGGGAAGTAACAGTCGGAGCTCTCTAGAGCTGTGTATAAACTAGGAAACCTACTCTTCTATTTCTGGCTTCTTTGAAGCCATTCGCCACCCGAGTCCTCAATCAGATCAGGGAAGGCCTGAGGCAAGGGAACAGTGCTTGGGGACCCAGCGTCCTGATCACCACCGTGGGGCAACTACTAGAGGGAGGGAGATGGGCGACATTCTCGGCCTCACTCACCGCTCAGCCTTGTGCTCCGTCAGCTTTTGATCCCTCTCCTACAAAGTGGGAGTATAAACTACCCTTACAGACTTGTACTAATTAGAATGTCTCCAACTGCAGACCTGGCACATGATGACTGTGCAATAAATGTTCATTGATAAAATTTTTGCTGCTGCCCTACTTTAAGTGAAGCCAACACCAAGCACTAGAATGTGGAAGTGAGCAAGGCAGAGTCACCCCGACAGAGTTCCAGACTAAAGGGGAAGGGTGTCAGCACCTGCCCAGATACAGTGTCCTTTCTAACCCATATCTGCTATACTCTAGTGCTAGGTACAGCGACTCTGGCTCAGGGATTCTCCTCTGCCACTTCCTTGGAATCCAAATCCTTCTATTAGGCATTTTCCTCTATAAAGAATATTTAAAGGAATCAGGAGCTTTCTCCCAGAATGATGAGTTAGTCTTTATTGTCAACCTGACTGGATTTGGAATCATCTAGGAGACACACCTCTAGGCATGTCTGTAAAGGTTGTTTCCAGAGAGGTTTAACTGAGATGAAAGATCCGCCCTAAATGTGAGCAGCATACCCATGGACTGGGGTCCCAGGGGGAAGGAAAAAGGGAGACAGACAGCAGGCTGAAGGTCAGCCTTCATCTGCTTTCTTTGCTTTAGCCACTGCAGTCAGGTGTTATGTCACAGACTTGAAAAGGTGACTCACATCTCAGGAATCAAGCAGCTTCGGAGCATAATACAGAATGGAGCAAGGGAATTCTGTGCTCTGTGGAAGCCTGACCTAAGGGAAGGGTCTCTTCCAACAAGTATGGGAACTTGAGTTTATCTTCTGTAATATAAGTAAGCACAGTGCCACTAGCAAGATCTCTTGAGATTATGGAAGGGAAATTACAGAGCACCATGCTCTGTGGCCTCAGAGACAGCTAACACAGATCTCTGTGGATTTCAGGAAGGTTTTCCGGCAGACCAGTCCTTGGAGGGAAGGAGGGAAGGATCCTTTGCGTCTCTGGGGCTGTACACAAGGTACTGGCTTCTTTCCATCAAAGAGACCATATGTGGAACTTCTACACAGAAAAGAAATTACCAGCTAGCATTTTTGTGCCTCCATGTTTCAGACCTTGAAGTGGACTGCTTTTTACACTGTTTCACAACATCCTCTCATAATACATATGATCCATTTTCACAGACCGAGACTCAGATATGAAATGAACTACCCAGGGTCACAGAGTCAATAAAGGAGAGGTAGCCCTGGTCTCTGGCTCCCTCTGACTCTAAAGCCACAGAAAGCACCTGCCAGAGGGTGATTGAAAAGTCAGAGCCAGAATTAAAAGCTGGCCTGGTGTGGGTATATAAGTAGAAACTGGAAGGTCAATTCCATTGGTATTCTACATAATTCCTGGAATCAAAGTATGTAGAAGCCTTTTTGTGGGGCTGGAGAGATGGCTCAGTGGTTAGGAGCACCGTCTGCTCTTCCAGAGGACCCGGGTTCGATTCCCAGCACCCACATGGCAGCTAACAACTGTCTGTAGTTCCAGTTGCAGGCAAGCACCAAGGCAAATAAGTAAATAAATAAAGTTTAAAATAAAAAAAAAGAAAGAAAATATTTGTTGAAAAAAAGAAGCCTTTTTGTGACTACAGCTGATGCCCCTCTCTCATACACCTGCCCACGATACACTGAGGGACACACACCACACACACTTCTACAGCTGTCCTGACTTCTTCTCTGTCATTATCCTCCCACCAACTTGGCACAGGCTGCTCAGGAATTCTTGTCAGCACATTCAGATGCTGGTCATTCCTGCGGAGGCCTCACCAAGCCAACTGAGGATGCTGCTGAAAATGAGTGGACTACCTGGTCACCTTTCCTTGCCTCTGCTTCTTTGTCCTTCCTTGAGTGGACTCCCTCACCACAGCCCTCCTTGAGTCTGGGGAGTATACCTGTCTTCTCAAAACAGAACCCATTACAAACACCAGAACAGGGCAAGGGCTTTCCCTGCAGCACAGTGAGTTGGTAGGAGAACCAAGCCTTAGATTCCATCATCTTCTCCTCAACAAGGTCTTTATTCTGGGCTTAGTCACAAGTAGGTCTCTGAGGTGAGCCCAAGGCTCTGTTCCAAAGAGCTCCCAGTCTCCATGCATGACCAAAGGTCACAACAGTAATCGGGACATGCAAGGCCAGGAAAGTCAGAGACCCAGTCCTATCAGAGAGTAGCAGAGATCTAAGCCCAGAGGCAAGTTCTTAAGGTGTAGACAATAGAAGAAGAAATTATCTGGTCATTTGGGGCTCCAGCCCATCACTATTACAGTTTAGGGGGAAAGGACAGAAATGTTGATCCCTGGGCTATGGTTGGAGCTGGCCGACATGTGATTTTGACAGCAGGAAGTATGAAGCTAAAGTTCTAACCTCCTCTTTGCCAGATACTTGCTTCTAGGCATGTCACTTCAACCTCGGTTTTCATTTCTGTAGAATGATAGCAACAGATTTTTTTTTTCCTGTCTCCCTCTTAGGGGGACTGCTGTGCTGGCTAAATGAAATGTCAGTATATGAAATAAAAAGAGCTGAGTAGGCATGCAAGCCAATGAATGGCAATCTGGGATGCAGCAGAGAAAGCTGAGTGACTGTCTATGTGAGGTGCCAGTGGGAGCTCCCAGGAGCTGCACTGTGATTACAGCTCTGAAAACCAGGTATCAGGGAGAAGAGTCAGGTGGGTGGGAACACCACAGTTCAGAGATCTAGCAGAACCTTCCCGTTGGATGGCATGCTCCCTCTCCTGCCTCACTCTGGGTTCTTGACAACCTTGGTGTGTGCCTGGAACTGGAACTACAGACAGTTGTTAGCTGCCACGTGGGTGCTGGGAATCGAACCCGGGTCCTCTGGAAGAGCAGCCGGTGCTCTTAACCGCTGAGCCATCTCTCCAGCCCTCTTGACAACCTTAAAGCCATTTTTCTAATGGTTTCTTTTGTTCTGTCAAAAGGGGAGAGTGGATGTCAGCAGAGTTGTGGTGAAACTAAATGTGACCACCATTTATGCAAAGTGCTTCTAATTGTGCCGGCCAGGGTTCTAATTCTGTTGGTAAAAAAGACAAAGAAGAGGAGAGGAAGCCAGGCTGGCAAGAGAGCTTGGTGGGTCAAGGTGCCTGTTGCCAAGCCTGACAGTCTGAGTTCAGTCCCCAGGACCCAAATGGTAGAAGGAGATATTCATCTCTTACAAGTTATCCTCCGACAGCATGCATGCTATCCACACAAAATAAAACATGCTAGCCACACAAAATAAAACATGCTAGCCACACAAAATAAAACATGCTAGCCACACAAAATAAAACATGCTATCCACACAAAATAAAACATGCTATCCACACAAAATAAAACATGCTAGCCACACAAAATAAAACATGCTAGCCACACAAAATAAAACATGCTAGCCACACAAAATAAAACATGCTAGCCACACAAAATAAAACATGCTAGCCACACAAAATAAAACATGCTAGCCACACAAAATAAAACATGCTAGCCACACAAAA